>JBBPNU010000630.1:0-14793 GCA_038091055.1 Leccinum angustisporum
TGACACACATTGACACCAAAGTCAGATTGAAAGATGTGGCCATCAGAGTCATGCAGAGTGTAATTACAATTTCTATGTTATGCAGGGAGATATTGTCATCAGAGTCATATTTTTCTAAATTATCACCACTGTCTACTATGACATAGATGTGCAACCAAACTCAGGATGGGAGATGTGGCAATCAATGTCATGCAGAGAGTAGTTATGATTTACAGAGCTCTGATTATGGTGATCATATTTACCAGTCTGTGTCTTTTTTTCAATCTATAACATGTAGAATTGTAGTTACAATTTACAAAGCTATGACCTAGATTAACATCAGACTCATGCTAGGAGATATGGCAATCAGATCCATAGCTTTGTAAATTATAACCACTCTCTGCATTGACATTGATTGCCACATCCACCAACCTGAGTCTGATGTTACTCTAGGTCATACATTTGTAAATTGTAACTACACTCTGCATGACATTGATTGACACCAGACTCAGGGTGGGAGATATGACCATCAGTGTCATGCAGAGTGTAGTTATAATCCACAAAGCTATGACTCATAATACTCTTATCTCTCAGCCTGGGTCTCATATCAATCTATGTCATGTAGAAAGTAGTGATGATTTACAAAGCCATGAATCTGATGGTCATATCAAAGCTAACAGCTCATCTTTCCTTGAAACAAGTCTACACCAATCATATAGTACAAAATTCTTAGTACCAGAAAAGATGAACCTGGCACCATTGGTATTTGTGTCTAAGTGACAACTAATTATTTCGAATGTACTACTAAGTATTGATAATCGGAATAATTTATGTCACATGATCAGCCACTGCAGCACGTGACTCGGCGCGCCTAGCACGGATCCTGGCCAGTGCACTATTCTTCGAGGGTAACCTCTCACTTTCAGTATAGAGTGGAAATATTTGCCTATTCCACCATAATATCAATTGCTCGACTTCTTCCCTCTCCTCTGAATCATTCAGTATCTCGAGGATACTATTGTAAAATCGTTCCGAATCCGTAACGAGATCCGTGCGAGAAAATACTTGCGCCGACATCAACGCAAATCGGGCCTGCTTCGTGTGTCAACATTCAAGGCGAAAAAAAATTGATATATTTATACACACCTGTGTCGCAACGTAGGCAATCGAAGCTTTGGTAACACTGTGCATCCCATGAATGCGGGCATTCCCAGAGCGCGTAGCTTTCGGTTCGCTGTCTACAGAACTGGGGGATGTGAATACGTGCTTATAGGCCTAAAATTCAGTATATAAAATCAGCATTCTTTTTTTTTGCTGCGAATGACATTCGAAACATACACAAACCAACAGTCCGCTGCGAAGGAGTCCATTCCACGGGTCATCAGCATCATACATGTAATTGGCGTACAGGAATATGGGCCACTGATCTCCCGCAATCTGAAGCTGACCGTTGCGCAGCTTTTCCTTGATTCTATGGGAAATAGTACGTGGTTAGTCTATCAGAATTCAATTTAAGTGAGACCCGTACTCTAGGTTTTGCCACTCGTAGCCGGCAGGGCAAAGAAGGGCCCCGGTACGCTCATGGTGAAACCCTCGACCGGACTTGACGTTGCGGGGGATGTGCGGGGCGAGCGTCTGGCCTTTTGGTGTAATCCAATCTATAATTGCGCCTTTCATGCCTTTGGTATCATCCGCCCTGGCGCTATTAGCGCCTTTCTGGATCTATGCCGCATGTCAGTGAATCAATTCAACCTAGAATACGGAAAATTACTTACTAACTCCGCTATGGCCATCGTGTCGTCCTCCGATGATTCCATCAAGCGGTTTTCGAGCCCGGGAATAAGTTTCAACAAGTCACGGAATACCGAGTATTCTTGTTTGTCTCTTCGAATATAATAAATCGTCATTTTGCGCGTGTAAGAATAATTGAGAAGAGTACACTTACAGAGGTCTTAGCGACTCGTAACCATTCTCCTCGATATCGCCCATGAGGGTCATTCCATTCGTCAACAAGGCCTGGACATTGCAAAATGTATGATATGCCCGACCAAAGTGGCGCCCGTGATGAACTAATGGGTCTTGTGTCGTCCTAATAGATAGTTAGCCAGGAGGTAGAAATCGAAATGGAAACCAAACACACGGTCGTTTTCTGGGACCTAATTCGAGAGCATTAGTCAACGGGCGTTTCTCCCCAGTGTTCGCAGACTCTTCCGAGTCGTCTCTTTGAGAAGCAGGCTCGCGCCTGCCATCACCTCGGGGTTCCCCGTTGCGCATAAGTGTAAAAACTAGTAAAGCAGAGCAAACGAGAGAAGAGGAATGGAGAATGTGTACCAGACCTCAGTCTTTTATACCTTAGTCTTCATGCCAAGCCTGAGAGCTGGTCGTGAGATCACGATCTCCGAGTCTTTACTAAAGGAGATCGTAAAACCCGATCTAGATCTCACCAGATTTGATCTCACCAGTGCGATTGTCACAGTATTACGACAGGTGAAGAAGCACAATAGAAAAAGACTTAGACCTAGAAATTCTCGCAAATATTGAATGCTTACCATTGCCTTGCATGCAGCAATCGCGATCGGCGGCGGCCGACTGAAAAGATAATTTTTTTAGAATTCAAGATTTGAATGCATACCGCCAACGCGTGTAAACCAGATCAAGTTGAGCAATGTACTCGTAAATAACTCGTCACCAACCTATGCATTGTTTTTTCACTGGTTAGTTCACGCATAAGAAATATCCTTGAAGAAACACACCGTATCGACAAAACCAACGAGCAATGATAGCGGTGGAATTAACGAAGCACCGCGCACTCTCGACACGTTTGGTTTGCCGGCGGGCGAAAAACGTTGAACACGTCAGAAGCGCACTGGATGACTAAACTGTGCAACTCCGTTGATAACACATTGCCGACAGCGTCCGCGTATACGGCACCAGCTGGTAAAGCCAATCTCGCCACTGGGAGCGGCTCACCAATTGCGTAATGGTAATATCATAATATCGCAGAACATGGTGCCTCAAGGACGATCCCGATTTGAACTTCGGGGATGCAATTTAGATGCATGGGGACAGTGCCGTGAAGAGTTGGCCAATTTTCAAGATATCAAACGCTCTATGAAGATCGTAACAAACAGATCGAAACAAGTTTCAACCCAAGAGCACCTTACACAACGTGGCAATCGGGAACACCGTCAGAGCTCAGTGTATCGCCGATCACCTATATGTGGATAATAATATCCGATTTGGAGGCCCTCTGGAATGAACATTCATCCCTACAATTGCACAAAAATGGCACAAAAATTTCATTTACGTCTCTTGAAGATGAAGATGAACTCAAGGTGCACGAAGATCGCATTGAGCATCAGCCTTACATCAAGAAAAAAAGAAACCAAATCTCAAACACACAACGCTGCATCTCCCAAACGCTGAGTCCACAATGGAGGAACGACAAAAATCAGACGCACGGAGAACCTGCCTGTTGAACACATAATCCGGATAGCCGCACAGCCAGACGTTGTTTCGTCGAGAAGGCGCGCAATGGGTACAAAAAGAGCGTCGCGTCTGCACAGTCAGTTAGAAGCAGAAAACATAAAGGGCATGCGAGCCTAACGTCGACAACATAAATATACGCATCTGGCTCTTCTCAGTAACGGGACGGGCGATCTCCTGGCCTGCATCCCGTCAATATCAGCACATACTTAGTCGCACTCGGGGCTGATGCAACCGCACGTCCTTCCGTCGCGTGAACATTCCGAGAGCAGCCCGCCCCATGCTTGGAAAAGTATTCCCGAATCACCTGGTGCGCAGAACAGGGTGTCCTTGATCTGCTGGTTTGCGCAAGAAGCGCATCAAGTTCCACGCGCTCCGGCCAAGCCCGATGTGGATTCGTCCAAGAACAAAAAGAGTCCGAGCTTGCTTGCCAAATTGATACGATATAACTATGCCTTGCATCGACTGCCATGGCATCGCTCGAATGAAGATGGGATACCCGACATCCATGCGTATCAAAGCATAATTGCACCTTGGTGCTCGTTCCTTTATAGACCTTCGGTTTCGTAATGCCATTGAATGCTGGAAGCGCTGTGTCTGACTTCGTCGTGTCACAAGACGACAGGTGGGTGACCGTGGGTCAAGTAGACCTCGTCCTACGAACTGATCAAGAAATCGCTCACAATAAGCTAAGGGTACCGTACACTCACTTTCACAACATCCTCCGCGGTTTCGTTCTTCTGCAATGGCAGCCAGGCAGAGGTTCAGTCACGCCAAGTGACACCACTGAGACAGGAAACTCTTACCTTGGTCCAGCACGCACTCGGTTACTCCTCCGTTTCTAAACTGGCCAATCGATCCCTTCCGAAGCCACAGGAAACGTCCTAGATGACACGCACCAACCCAATCTTCTCTGCTTCTAATCCTTCCTCAACCTCGCCTCAGCAGTCACCTTGGCCCCTTTGCGTCGGGAAACCAGTAGCATTCGAGAACGGTGGACGGTTTGAGATAATATTCGAACATGCTGGAACCTACTGTCGAAACTGAAGGATTCGTCATAATTACACAAGGAGAAGAGCGAATGTGATACACACACTTGGGGTTGCATCGAGACATACATGAGATTATCCGGCGGTCGAAGTTTCCCGTGGTCCAACACAGTATAAACGATCTCTGCACCCTGGCTAAAAAAAAAAAAGAAAAGAAAAGAAACACGATCCCCATTCGACGAAACCCATGCGAGCATACGTACCGTCCGACCAAACAGACTCTCTGACAGCCACGCCCGAACCTCAACAACAAAGGACACGCGAGCGCGTTGGGATCAACCATCCCTCCCTCGTTTTCCGTATAAGCATGCCGGAGAATGTTGTGTTGTACGAGCATGATGATCGATGCGTGCCTGGGCATTTCAGCCTAATGAATCGAACGATCAGCGGGAGGCGACTTTCTGGAAGAGGATATGAGGAATGAAGTGGTGGTTCGCGCGAAAACGTACGGGACCAAAGTGAGTGTAGGCTCTGAGTCATCATGTCACGATTGTGATGGCGCTTATACATTACGGAAAAGGAAGGTGTTTCCGTGCATTTCCGTTGGCAAAACGAAGGTACGTAGTAGTCCTAAGCTACTATCAACTTTGGTAACTATCCAAATTGCAACGCAAGTCTAAAAATAATTACCTGTGTAGGTAAGATCCCCCTGGGTACTTATAAAGGTACATGATCATGCCGACTTTAGAGCAGAGTCCCGCCGGTTTAATGCTCTCAGATGGTATGAGCCCGGGGCCGCCAAGTGCAACTGTGCCAAGTACGTGGGTCGTAGCTGGGAGTCTGGGACTGGTTACTGGCAAGTGATTGTGTGGAATTCGACGAGGCAAAGCACACGACGATGCTGTGACTGCGGCGGACATCTCGGTCGATGGGATGAAAATAACGATAGCGATCGATCGACAAGACCGTACAGTGGTCGTTTCCCATGAGGAGCGCCACAGTCAGGTTCTCTCCGGACAGTGGACCAATGGTAGTACACTCATTGCCACTGCCACGTGGTTCCGTTGAGTCACTCGATAACACCCTCTTCGCAAGCTTTCCAATCGGAGTCAACATAGGGGACATCCCGTGTACAATACAGACAATTCGGTACATAGTGCGACTATACCCGTGTCCATACGAACCACCTTTTGCAAAATGGCTAGACAGCCTCGTCTGTTGCCGTTCTGAATAAACCGAGCACGGCGTATTGTCCTCCGAGTTCAATGCCAAGTGGATCTACGGTCGATTGACGCTCTCCGCGATCGTGGTCCTCTCCTGGGTTGACCGCCTTGATGAGTTGATCCGCGCAGAATTGAACCAAATCCCAGAGTGAAGAAATTTGATGCACCCCAGTGAATTAATTGTAATCTTACCGAATATTCAATACACCAGCTAACCCGCAACTACGACTGAAACCACGATTCGTGGGCAGAGATTATCGACTATCAAGCTCGATAGAGCCGACACGATCAACTTGACGGGACATGGGAATTAATACGCGCCATACTACTCTGCGATCCGTGGGATGGTTCGTCTAATGGTTGCAAGACGGCGAGTACCTTCTGGGCTTGTCAGTCGGAGGTAAGACAAGGATAATGCAGGACACGCACGTCCTCCCATCTGAGTTGTGCGATACTTTAAGGTGCGTGTATGCAGAAGAACGAGGCAGTAGTTGTTGGTGAGCTTGGCAAAATTACCAACATTGGTGCCGTTCTCGAAGTGGTCGCCTGGATCAGTGTCAGCAATGGATTAGAGTGAGTGTACATACATGCGATCAAGGTCGTGTGTGAGAGAGACTCGAGCCCTTTGTGGCACGACTCTTTTGGTCAATCATCAATCCGAGTCCAATGCCAAGTGGATCCACGGTCGGTTGATGCTCTCCGCGATCGTGGTCCTCTCCTAGGTTGACTGCCTTGAGTTGATCCGCGCAGGACTGAACCAAATTCCAGCGTGAACAAATCCGATGCACCCCAGTGAATTAATTGTAATCTTACCAAACATGCAATACACAAGCTAACCCGCAACTACGACCGAAACCACGATTCGCGGGCAGAGATTATCGACTACCGACACGACATCAACTGGGCATGACGTGGGAATTGATACGCACCTGGCCCCATCATACTGCTCTGCGATCTGTGCACGGACGGTTCGTCTGTGGGTTGCAAGACGGCGAGCATGAGCTGGGCGTGGACGGCCTTGTCTTGTTCATGGAGGGGCGCAACAAACGTGACTTACATGGGCTTGTCAGTTGGAGGTAAGACAAGGACAATACGCACGCACGTCCTCCCGGTGAGCTAGCTTGGCAAAAACACCAACGTTGCTCCCGCTTTCGAACTGGTCGCCTGGATCAGTGTCAGCAATGGATTAGAGTGAGTGTACATACATGCGATCAAGGTCGTGAGAGAGAGAGACTCGAGCCCTTTGTGGCACGACTCTTTTGGTCAATCATCAATCCGAGTCCAATGCCAAGTGGATCCACGGTCGGTTGACGCTCTCCGCGATCGTGGTCCTACTGCCGACACGACATCAACTAGGCGTGACATGGGAATTGATACGCACCTGGCCCCATCATACTACTATGCGATCCATGCACGGATGATTCGTCTGAGGGTTGCAAGATGGCGAGCATGAGCTGGGTGTGGACGGCCTTGTCTTGTTTCGAGGAGGGGTGCAACAAACGTGACTTACATGGGCTTGTCAGTCGGAGGTAAGACAAGGACAATACGCACGCACGTCCTCCCATCTAAGCTGCGCAATATTTTGAGGCGGATGTATGCAGAAGAACGAGGCAGTAGTTGTCGGTGAGCTCGCTTGGCAAAAACACCAACGTTGCTCCCGTTTTCGAACTGGTCGCCTGGATCAGTGTCAGCAATGGGCAATGGGCAATGGGTTAGAGTGAGTGTACATACACGCGATCAAGGTCGTGTGTGAGAGACTCGAGCCCTTTGTGGCACGACTCTTTTGTTCAATCATCAATTCGAGTCCAATGCCAAGTGGATCCACGGTCGGTTGACGCTCTCCGCGATCGTGGTCCTCTCCTAGGTTGACTGCCTTGATGAGTTGATCCGCGCAGAACTGGACCAAATCCCAGCTTGAACGAATCTGATGCACCTCAACGAATTGACTGCAATCTTACCGAATTGCAATACACAAGGTAACCCGCAACTACGACCGAAACCACGATTCGTCGACAGAGATTTCGACTATCAAGCTCGATAGAGTGCCGACACCGACATCAGCTTGGCGTGACATGGGAGTTGATACGCACCTGGCCCCATCGTACTACTATGCGATTCGTGCACGGATGATTCGTCTGTGGGTTGCAAGATGGCGAGCATGAGCTGGGCGTGAACGGCTTGTCTTGTTCGAGGAGGGGCGCAACAAACGTGACTTACATGGGCTTGTCAGTCGGAGGTAAGACAAGGCCAATACGCACGCACGTCCTCCCATCTTAGCTGCGCGATATTTGAGTTGGATGGTCCGAAAACGGAATGAGCTGTGGAGCTGTCAAGGAGAGCGAGGATGTAAGGGAGAAATACTGGCGGAGGCCGCGAGCCTGTTGAGCCGTTGCGCTGCTTTTTCTCTCAGGCTGGAGGCTGGCGGGAGCGAAGCACGGAGAAGAAATATTAATGTCATTTATGAAGCTTGAGCTTGATCCCCGACTCCCTCGAATAGTGGTGGAGGGTTTTGTAGAATTAAAAAAAAATGCAGCCCTAATCGTCACGTGATGCCTCCTTTTTACGCTCTCTTCCTTTTTTTCTCGCGCTCGTTTGTGTCAGTGGGGACAGCGCTACTCGACCAATGAGCAAAACTGCAATTGATTTAAAGAAGTAAGCAGTAAATGGGAAGTCTTGAGCCAGTCGAGAAGTCCTGTGCTATGGATTTTAATATTGATTACAAAGACGGATACGTAAGCGGTTCGGATGATTAAACAGTTATCGATGGAAAGGTGTCATAGGACGATGAAGTGAATGCCGTAATCAACGGAACTTCAACGGAAAACTGCAGTGTGAATCTCACCAAAGTTTGAAAATATTTATGTAATAGTTTGCCTCAATTAGCGCTTGCAAAGTTTGAAAGTTTTCGGCTTGTATCGCGGAGAAATTCCACAGGAGTTTTATCTAGATTTGACTTGGGCCCTTATTTCACTCATCTGACCTGTCTGATCCTACAGTCTTTCTATTATGGAGATCGAGTCGGGGACCTGGCGCACAAGCGCCGCTACGATGATATTACGTGTCGACCATAGTAAATATCGATTGACCACTGCTACGTATTACTTCGAAAGCGAGTGTGTCTAATATGAACCTCGGTCAGTCTGCCAACAGGCTTGGCCAAGGGTTTCAATTTGAGCGTGCAAACCACCTGCGAACGCCTGGGCCAGGTTGCCCCGGACGAAATCACTGAATTGCTCCAAGGTCGGTCTCGTCGGGAGCGCATCCACCGCCGCCCCGTCGACCCCTCTCTGCACATAGTACAAGGATCTCGAGGCCCGCGTCGTCAGGCGCATCTCGCTCTCTTCAAGTGTGAGAAAAACTCTGCGTTTTCCGTCTTGTGTCACCTTTTGTAGACAACCAAGACAGTATTACGACTCCGAGTCGTACGCCGACTACCCCACCCAGATCCAAGAGTCCATTACTGAATCCTCTGCCACCATCGGTCATGGCATCACCAACTTCGCAGCCAACAACCTCAAGGGGACCAACTTCCCCGCGCCATATCCATCGCGCCCCCCGCAGCCCAGCTCTCGGCCGCGCCGCCACCAATGCGGCGACCGTCCTTCACGCGGCCCCCGGTGGCAACAACGACAAGCTAGGCAGCCCCTGAGCGGTACGCCGGCGCTTGGGACACTATCGCTACCGCCCATGTCCAGCGGACGATGCGATCCAGCACCATATCTCCGTGGCAGACCACACTCTCCACCTCGATCAACGTCGCCATGAAGGCACGCCAGGCTATGCGTGCCAGTCGGCTCGAAGTCGATGCTGTCAAACAATCGTACGTCGGCTTCGTCGTCGCGCTCGATCGGTCGGTCTGACGCGTCCCTGCCTAGGTTGAAGACCGCCGGTCCCACCAGGCAGGAACAGGCCAAGCTCGATATTGAGAACGCAGAGGACGACCTCGTCCAGAAAACCGAGGTTGCCATCACGCTCATGAAGACCGCACTCGAAAACGTGCGTTCCAGTCGTCCGCATTTTTTGCGAGACATTGACCTTGTCCCCCAGCCCGAGCTGCTCAAGAACTTGAACGATCTCATCAAAGCACAAGTGAGCACACGATGCAATTCACACCTGATGAATCGTTAACGTCCGTTTCAGTCAACTTTCCTTGTTTCTGCCGCGGAAGCACTCTCGTCCGCGCACAGGGCGAAATCGAGGATTTGAGTGTGGCCGCGGAGGGCGAATACAGGTATCATCCTCTTTTTCAATTTATTTCAGCATTGTCGTCTCACATCTACTCTAGAAAGTCCCGGATCACTGAACGTCCACGCAACGTCCTTTCAATTCCTGTGTACGGATATTGTACTTTTCTTGCACGTGTTCGCTCTATCATGAATCCTTTTCCCCTCCGCGACCTTTATGGAGTTCTTGCAATCGCGAGACAGTCTGTGGTAGCATTTGGAGGCAACGAACGTCTACGATTATCCTAGGGGCGTGACCGTTTGAAAGGATACAGATGCATTCGGAGATAGACGTTGAATATTCAGCAGCAAGTATTTTACCAATTTTGAGCAGGGCCTCGGCGACTTGTTGGATGTCACCACTAGTACTGTCGACGCCGGCATTCTTTCTCCCTGTGAATCTTGTGGCCTGAAATTTGATGCGACCTCGTTGCTACCGTCGTCCCCGCTAACAGCGGACGTACACTCGGATTCAGATCAAGCTACAAGCAGTCGCCAGAATGCCCAAAGGGGCCGAGTCATATTATTCAAGGTACAGTACTTACCAGTATGCGCGAATCGGACGTACCGTGAACATCAAGCAGTCGTTCAAGCCTTCACGGAAGCCAGACGGCCAGTCTCAAGTTGTCCCATCCATTGAGGTACGGACGCGTCGTTGTCGCTGGCCCATTAGAACATGCTGGTCTGCGTGCTGCCTTGTGTCGTATTACTGTCTATTATGCTGACCTACACGCAATTTGGGTAAAACGCTCATCAAGGTTGGAATCACTTACCTTCAAGAAGCATTTTCCCGCATACTTTCTGTGGAGCGACTCGTGTCGGGCCGGCTTTAGTATGTAAATCAGCATCAGGTTGGCGGAAGGAAGCAGGGAACTCTCGGTGTAAGAGGAGTAGTGCGCCAAATTGATTCTGTCAAAAGGAATCAGACGACGCTCAGAGAATTAGTGAGTTGGGGATATGTCATTATATGATGCCAGTGGTGCAGGTCAAGCTCCCACCAACGACGGTCAACCGGTCACGGCTGATAGATGGTTCAACTGAGTTGAAGCTTGGCAAGCGACACGACGCGGGCGGACAAGAAACGATCGATAGCGTTGAGACACAGGAAGAATGTCTCAGGGAGGAGGCGCGTTGTCGCTGGCCCATCGGTGAGAAGACGAGTAGAGTTTGCGATTGCGCAAACTCTCGAAAACACTTATTGATAGACGACTAGTACATAGGACACGGCGAAATGTATAGCTACTAGGGACTAATAACGATGGTGCTCACGGTTGCGTGATCGGCCACTTCGTTGTTGAGATCCACGAGTTGAAGGATTGATTGTAATCCCAAGTATGCGGCGTTGGTTTGTTGCTCATTCAGATGTCCGTTTGAACGCTCGTTGATACTCGTCAGAAAAGACGACACAACTACTTGAAGCGTTTTGAAGCGTTCCATGTAGTCGATGATGGTGTCGCAGGACGTGAGATGTGCGATTCCTTCCAACTCGACACATAGCTG
Source organism: Leccinum angustisporum (assembly GCA_038091055.1). Classification (NCBI taxonomy): domain Eukaryota; kingdom Fungi; phylum Basidiomycota; class Agaricomycetes; order Boletales; family Boletaceae; genus Leccinum; species Leccinum angustisporum. The sequence continues at coordinate 11,401 of JBBPNU010000630.1, forward strand.
TAATATATTAGTATAAGCTAAAACAAACCAAGCGACTACTAGTACGTACCGCAGTGTAAACGAAAGATAGCGTCTCAACGGTGCACGGCACCTCCTGGCCGTGTCCAAATTCTGGCGGGACTGCGATGGCGAACGAGCCGATCGAATTCGGTACTCGCAAGGTGTGGAGAAATATTTCCCGCACGGACCGGTCGGCAAACCACCAGACCTAGTGGAATATATAAATATAAATATGCGACGAATCAACTGAAACGTACCTGAAACTCGCTCGATTCGTTCACTTCGACGTGCCATAAGTTGTAGCCCCAGCGGGCGTCCCAGTTGAGTCGATTCTGGATCCACCCGGCGTGTGAGTGATTCTCGGTCGAGTAACCCGGGATGAGATGGCGGGGGTAGGATCGAGTCGAGTCGTTGTGGATGCGAGCTGGTACCATGAGACGCTTGACCGATTCTCGGACGTGATTGAAGAAAATCAGTGGGACGAGGGAAAGATGTTCGTGTAGCAACTTGGAGAATGTGCGATCTTGGCGGTTGGTGAAGAATATCGGTGTGTAGTTGTCGACATAGCTTATTTTCACTGAAATGTGTCAACGTTTGCATCAACACGGAAGATTAACTATAAAAATTTACCTTCGGCCGGTGCCCAAGATGGGTTGCTCCTCACCGTCCTATTCCACTGTATAACGCTGTCCAGGATATCGAGGGTGAGACCTGACTTCAGGGAAAGCGAGCACGGGATGGATCCTGTTAATAACATAAACGAAATTTTCGCAACGGTTTCGTGCGTGACTTCTAGCCAGCCCGATCGGCTGGCATAGTGTTTGAGCGCGTTATTGAGTCGTTCTGGAAAATAATTAATTAACGAAGCCTGGAATTGACGATATAACTCACGTTCGGGGGAATAGGAGGACGGGGGGAACGTGAGCGATAGCCGGCGGTTGGGTCTGAGAGGGCCGCCGTCTGTAGTTGGAGTGTACGATCCTGGCCGCACGCCGGTCTGGTTAAACCGAGAGTGAAAGGTGCGTTCTGGAGTGTTGACTCGCAGTTGAGGTGTGACCGTCCTGGCTGCCACGAAAATCAGTGAATTGGAAGAATAAAACAGATGATGGACGTACGGCCGCCGCCCTGTTCACCAGACTGATGCCCGTGCACGATCGGAGCGACTGGGTCTGGGACCGCGTTGTTCGACGCAGGGGCGCCGAATGTGTTGCGATGGTCGGATGACATGGGGGAATGCGTGAACGCTCAGGCTGATCGAAAGTCCCACCTGCTGCTGCTTATCTCAAAATCGAAACACCGACACGGAAGGTGCCACTTGTTAAATTAAGTAAATAGAGACAAACCATCAATCAATGCTACTATACTTAGTTAGTAAGTCTATCACATCGCGATCTCGCGCGACGAAAGGAACGCAACTTAGAGTAGTACATGTACTTAACGGCCTCAATTTTTGACGTCGGATCTCAGATCTTAGAACTGCCACGATCAGTCTTTCCAGATTGGTTCCAGATCTGCCCGATATGTTTGTTTGCACCGGTTTATGCAGTAGATAAATCTCACGATCGTAGATTTGCATCTGGAGATCTCCATCCAATCTCCAACTATACTTACAGTACGCTTACAGGGAGGCACGAGGGAATCGGGTGGGCCACTATTTTCGTTGCTCTTGCGCGTGGCCTTCCTAAAAAGGAATGATACATAAGTACTATGCGAGGATACGGTGCATGGTGTGGCGCAGTTAGCACGAGCGGAGCCACAGTGTGACAGTGTGCATGGTCTTCGGACAAGCGACATAAGCGAGATCTGGCATCGCTTCCTCATGTCACTCGCTCGCCCGCCCTGCACGTTCGTCACCCCCTGCCTCCATTCCCATTCCGGCTCCTCGCAGCTCACTTCCCTTGTGGTCTGTAGCGTGTGATCCTGACTGCAAGGTACATGTGTCTGCGAGGGGTTCCCACCCACCCTCGCAGCTCACGCCATACCCAGCAGGTTGAGATTCCGGGCCGGGCCGGAGAGCGCCTCGCGCTTTCGCCTATCCTCCCTAAAAAATAGTAAATATACCAGACTGATTCGGAGCCAACCGGCAGCCTGCGAAATGAACGGAATCTGATTACGCTTGCGTTTCAAAGCTGCGTTCCAGATTCCAGATTCAAGTTGGCACTGATCTGGACTTTGATGCCGAGTGCAGTCGGATGCAGCATCCTAGTTTTTCTCCGTCTCCCATGTGGACCTGCCTTGAATACACCAGTAACTTCTAAGTCGTACTATGATGGTCCGCTGAGTTCGCGATTGACGCAGCCAATCACAACATGGTCGCAGACTTGGGATTGAATCAGTTGAGCCCGTGCTGTTTTAAGATACTATCACATGTCCGCGGCAGGCGAGATTCCCAGTCTGGCAGCGACGTATCTAGCGAGTACGCTACTCGTAGCACTGTCGACGTCAATTTGTCGCTCAAGTATGTTTCCTGCGACGACCTCCCGTTGCCAGCCTGGGTTAGAAACCCTCGTGACCGTTGGGTGGAAAAGCTCTTTATCTGTGGGAGAGACTCAGTTGTGCTTCGAATTGGAAAATGGGGTGACTAAGGTGAGCAATGCGCCAGTGAACGACCGTGTGTAATATCGATAACTTGAATAAGTATTATAATGGACAAGACGAGAGACGGACGAGAACTCACACTGGCCGAGCGCGACGTGCGATGACGGCGGTCCTCGGAAAGGGGTCGACGCCATTCTACGAGTTCAAGTTATTTAGGCGGGCTGTGGCTCTGTCAGGTCTTGGAGTAGGGTCGGGTTTGAACTGTTAGTTACGCTCAGTTCTCCGAGGACAAAGACACGACGTCTCGCCCGAGACTCGGATTGACACCGAGAACATCTGATGCGCGATCGATAATCCGGGCGATCGTGATCACCGGAACGGAGGAAAGGAGGTACGGTGGGGAGACATCTTGTCAGGGTTCTGGCTCCTGAACACCTGGTAGTCATCTTCAGTCACTTCGACTATTGCCAGTGGTCCTGTAGTGGTGTGAGTAGGTTGTTATGAGTGATTCGGAATTCATAGTCAGTCCACACTCTTCGAGAACCATTCGGTTGACAGCTCTTTCAATTCTTGATGTGGGTCTATTCCTTGAGCCTCTGCACGATGCATGATTGTTACCAGATCAAGTGATACGTCAAGGTTTTGCGGCGTCTTGCTAATGCTGGGCTGGGCTTCAGATGGGAGCTCATCGCTCGGGCAAGCGAAAGGATGGCTTTCGAGTCAGGAGCGCAAAAAGGCCACGATATGTATGCTTCTCTGAACATATCATAAGTAGGGTTTCCGAATGTATCTCTGGGACGGAGGTCACGAGGTGGACATGCGGTTGCGGAGTGGGATGAGAACGGCAGTGGCACC
>JBBPNU010000631.1:0-14788 GCA_038091055.1 Leccinum angustisporum
GGGGGGGGGGGGGGGGGGGGGGGGGGGGGGGGGGGGGGGGGGGGGGGGGGGGGGGGGGGGGGGGGGCCGGAGCCAGGTCCACGTCCACAGCTGCAGACACGGCCAACGCTGGAGGAGGCGGAGGCGGAGGAACAACAGGCGAATTCGACGCACTCGATGGTACACTGGTCACCGATGGCGCTCTACCAGCCAAAAACTGATTCCTGCGCTCCTGATACGCTTCCTCTGCTTTCCGCGCATCCTCTTCCTCCTGCTCGAGTTTGCGAAGGAGAGCAGTTCGTTCTTCCCGCTTTTTCCGTAGGGCCTCCTCCCGCACTCTAAGTGCAGCGTCTTCGGGGTCTTCCTCAGGCTCAACGGGAGGAGGTGGAGCTGGGGAAACCGGCTGCTGAACAACAGCAGGAGCGGTCGGCGTGCGATGAGTGACTCTCTTCTTCGGCGGCGGCGGAGCAACTGGCCGAGGCTTGGGTGGAGGCGGGGCGGCTTTCCCAGTCGACGGAAGCGGCGCTGGAGGTGAAACTTTGACGACAGCCTTTGGCACAGCTCCCGGTTCTGGCGGAGGAGCGGTCTTCGTAGGTGTCGGCGAGGGAGGTTTGCCGCCCTTGAGCGCCTTTTCGGCTTCGAGCTTCTCCTTCCTCTGCTTTTCGCGCTCTGCAGCCTGCCTCTCAGCCATGTTAGCCTTCTCCTCCGCCTCTTTCTTTTCCTGTGCGAGACGGTCCTCGATGGTGGTGTCCAGAGTAGGGGAAGCAGCCGATGCAGACGCAGCAGAGGAAACACCGAGCGCTTGCTTACGGGCTTCCAAGCGACGGTGGGCTTCTGCTCGAATGTACGCCTGACGTTCTTCTGTAGTCATGTTCTTCAACGCAGGCGCAGGAGAACGACTCGGAGCTGGGGAGGGGGCGGTAGGTGGCGGCGGCGGCGGGGGTTGACTGGCGCTGCTGGCAGGCGCGGGTGGTGCCGGAGGTGGTGTACGCGTAGCAGACGACGGTCCGCGATCGCGAGCGTTGCGATCATAGTCCCTATCGTCCCGATCGTATCTAGACGCGCCCCTAGAATACGGACGTTCCTCCTCCTCTCGATATCGCGATGGGGCTGGTGAGTACCTCCCGTTATCGTCGTCACCGAACCGTCCAAACCGGTCGTTCCTTCGATCGCGGTCACGTGCCCATTCCCTCTTCTCTCTTTCTCTCCTGGCCTCTCGTTCTTCCACCTTCTTCTCGAGTTCTGGAACTTCCTCGTGCATTAACCTCACGAGCTCTCTTTCGAGACGTCTCCTGTCCTCTTCCTTTGCCGTCGTCCTTGGGCCTTTGGAGACGTACTCGAGGTCCTCCTGCAATCGAGTGATTCTATACCGCAAACCCTCCATTTCTCTGTCTAACGAATCAGACGAGCGCTCGTTCGCCAACGTGTCATCGAGCATCTTTTGCGTGTTCAGCAATTGCCTCTTGATGGAGGATAGATCCGATGCAGGGCTGGCGTCGTCGGCTCGAGATCGAACAGTACTGCGGTCCACATGACGATTGCGAGGCTGGTAAAATCCACCTGGAGGTTCGACGTCTTCGTGCTTGTAAACAGTCGCGTCTTGCCTGCCACCCTGCTGCGTAAAGCCGGAGGAAGAAGTGAAGGAGCGTTCCTTTAGACGGGAGATCGGGGCATCGAAACCCGAGGGAGAGCGTGCGCGAGTATCGTTCTTGAGGATGTCCTTGAGAAAGTTGACTGAGGTGTCGAGATCGCGAGAGGACGGGGGAACCAGTTCTGGGGGAAGCTCATCTGGGATATCGTTTCCATTCAGTCCTGATGACGATCAAAATCTGTTAACATCATGACAAAAACTAATGAGATGTGATACGTACGCCGATAAATCAAACACATGGCAACGTGGAACTCTGCCAAGTTAAGTTTGCCGCGATTATCAGCGTCGGCCAGTGTCCTGTCACATGTGCATGAGCTCTGAGATCTGATCGTACAAAAAGGAACGAAGACGAACCAAATTCTGGCAAGGTCATTTCTATCTAGACCACTTTGGCCAAAGACCTCGAGCGCGGTCGGACCACTGATGAAACCGGTTCCTTGTGCATCCCAAGCTCTGAAAACCTGGTCGTATTTTTTCTTCTCGGTCTTGCTCAACGCCCAAGGAATCTTGGGGGCTGTTCCCCTCCCGGATGCTTGATTGTGTTGCTGGAAACTCTGTTGGAGGGAGAGACCGCCGAGTTGCTGCTGCGGAGGTGGAGCAAGCTGGGGTGCGCCCACGGACGTATAGGGAGCAGAAACGTCGGCAGGCATAAACGAGCTAGACATCAACTGAAGGCGGGGGTCAACAAAGCCGGTGACCTGAGGGACAAGCGGAGCTGGAGCACGGGCCGCAAAGCCAGTGGGTTGGGACAGAAGTCCGACGCCCGTCGGTTGTGAAACCAAGCTAGGCGGTGCTAGGCGGCTCTGACTAGCATTCAGGAAACTGGACTGCTGGTAAGGCACGGGAGGAGGGGGCGGGGGTGCGCTGCGCTGATAGGAAGAGGGGAGGGGAGGGATCGGGGGTGGTGGCGCTTGCTGCTGGAAGGTGGGCTGTGCACCCGGATAACCTGTGGGTTGAGCTTGGAGAAAGCCTGCGGAGGGGAATCCTTGTTGCTGGAGAGCCTGCGGTTGGGGACGAGCGGCAGGAAATCCAGTGGGCTGCGGTGCAAGCGCCCCAAACCCTGCGCCCAAAGCTGGTCCCTGCTGCTGAGCGCCGAAGCCTCCCTGGTGCTGTTGGAACTGGTTCGCTTGCTGGGCACTCTGAAATTGTAGCTGCGGTTGCGTTGGAGGAAAGCCAGTCTGGAGAGGGTACTGAAACCCAGGCTGGCCCCACTGAGACATGTCTGTAAAGGTAGTAGTTTGAGTGCAAGTTACTTAACTTAAGTAACAAAGTAATGTAGCTCGTTAGCGTGGTGTGAGTGCAACGAGAGCTCGTCGTCGTCGTCGAGATCGTGGGCACCTTCAATTTGAGCGCCGACGAATTACTAGGAAAACAATTTTTATTACAACTCTCGGGCCGGATTCTGCCGCAACCTCCTGCAGACGACGTCCAGAATACCATCCTCCGTCTCTACGGTAACCATAGGCCGCACTACAACCACGCCCAGATGACTGCTCGCCACTGTCATCTTGTGTCTCTTGGCGGAACACGAGCTGCGGATGCAAAGGTAAGAATGTCGGTGTAGTAGAGGGATCCGCCAGCATCCTAGCAGCAAATACAAGTTTGTATCATGTTGTAAGCAACTTGAAATACATTCTTGAAGAGAAAATAATAAGTGGGATCCGATCTAGCTTGACCACATTATAGAACGGTCCGCACCCTGGCATAGCAAAAAAGCACGATCTACAAAGCCATAGCCCATTGTCCTTCAGCATGCCGCCGCCGCAGCCCCCGAACTCGCAGCAGCAGCTGCGTTCGACTGAGTGGTCATTAATTGCTCCTCCCGCAACGACTCGACGTAAACGAACGTGAGTATGACGTGGTCCAGAATTGGCACCACATTGGATGAGACCTCCAAATAGGCCGGATGAGACGGTTTCCGAATCCCCATGTTTTTTTGGTGGAATCGTACGAGCTCGGCGGTGGAATCGGCCGCTTTCATCTATTCAGCGTAAACAACAAATGGAGTTCAGAGATATGTCAACAACTTTCGTCGCTTGTATGATCATGATCTCGTCCTTACACGGACGACACGGACGCATAGCACACACGCACAAACGAGAACGAAAGCAACGTACCCAGCAGTGCGTCGTTTCCATCTTCCACTTGTACGTCTTGCGATCAGGACCCACGAAATACCGACCACTGGCAACGTTCCCAACGATCAACGTCAAATCACGACTCCACAGCACAACTTCAAGTTGAAAGGAACGCACGTTTCCCACGACCGCTTCTGCAACACATCATCCACTTTCAACGCTTTGCCGTCGAACTTCATCATCGTCGACTTTAGCATGTGCCTCTCGATGGTGCCCACCGTCTCCGAGTCCGCGGCGCCGTTCGAGCTGGCTTCGCTCCAGCGGTGCTTTGTTATCGTCGTCGTTCTTTTGGAGGTGGAGACGGTGTAGTAGACATTGCCGCGTTCGTCGGAGATGTTGGTGTTCAAGTGGTCCGCAGTGCTGAAGTTGAGACGCATGATGAGTTTAGGGTATTATATAGTTATTCGGATGTCGTTTAGTGAGGGCGAAGGGGAGGTGGAGGTGGAGGTGGAGGTGGAGGTGGAAGACGGGGCCAGATCGATAGCGGAAGCGCACTTAATAACGATTCGGCGGGTCAGTCACCATCGGAGGCGGTGTGATGACTCGAAGCTTCAATCGAACGCGGCTGTTAAACGGTTTACTGGTTGTTGCACCCGGCCTTGCAAAGCAGTACCGGAACCACTGACCTACCAGATGGTGAGCTGCTCTGCTCACCGCCTTGCTTTCCTATTCCTGCAGGTATACGGAGTATTAAAGGGTAATGACAAGGTTGACCAGAAGCAAATTCAACAACCCGGGTCGTGCGACTTGACTTGACTTGTACATGAAGGGTTTTCTTGCCATATCTCGACGTACGAGATTAGACTAAACGAGTTTTCAGTTTTCGCTGGGGTTCTCGTCACGGTCGCCCATCACAAAGTTGCGCTTTTCAACATACTACCATCATGACCTCTCCTTCGTTATCCGAGTCGGAGCCGGTATCCGGTTCGGTTCGTGCATTGGTCGTGGAGGGCGTGTCGGTTCGTGAGTCTGATGTTCACGATGGTCTTGTGTCCGTCACGGTAGAACGATTACGACGTGACTTCGTATTCTCACCTCGTTAACGTGTCTTTATTAAGTCTCGACTATCTTTCATCTTTCAGGTGTAGGAACTCGCACGGATGGGAGTTTAATAGGCTTTTCATTCGATCAAAGGTAGCCGTCGTCGTCTTTTCGTACCTTGAGCTTACACGGCGTGCAAACGATCCCGATCACTCCCAGCTTCGAGGTGCCATCCAAGAGTATTAAACGCTAGTACTCATCGTTTTTTTTTTCATCCCTTACTGCGACAACGGCGTCTAACGAGTACCAACACCACCTCCACTGCCTCATCCACACCCCACCAGTCCAAAAACGTTGTCACGACACTCCTCTTTTATTCTGTCAACACCGCCCGCACGTCTTATGTCGGCAGTATATTCCTTGCCCAACCAGCAGTACCGCGACCTCGTCATCCCATTCCGATCCAACTTCCTTCGAGCAGCACCACTGTGTAGCAGGTCATTGTTGCCTCTGTAGACTCCTCCAAAGCTGTCCAGCGACAACTCAGACAGGTGGTCCCACCACAGAAGAACGCAGATGCATCCAATACTTCAAGCACAGGCTCCTCCCGTTAGATCTGCCAGACGAGCTCAAGACCACCCACGTAGACAAAGCTCTCGCCTGGGCGACCGTGAAAGAGATGGTTGTAGCAAAGCATGAGGCCGCGCAGCTCGCAGACAAGTGATCGATCTCATACGCAAGGCTGAGGAGGCTTTGGCCAAGCCAATAGAGAACACATTGGAAGCGACGATGCCTATCTACACCAGAGTCGGTGCCCGTACCAGCCGCAAGCTTAAACTCGAATCGCTTCCCGTGCCGTCTCGGACATTGCCGTCTCGGAACCCGTCAATTCGCATCTTGTAAAACCATAGACCTTGCAGGACATCTTGCCTGTCTGGACGAACTCGCGATGGGACTCAAACGCCTCGAACGACTCACACTCGGCTACTTTGTGTGCGTTGTTCTCACTATATCCTCTCTCCTTTTCAGACCGCGCTTGTGTTCTCGTGGAACGTTTAGATTAGCAGCGTTCCAAGGCCGACATCTTATGCTGATATATCCCGTCATTTCCCAACACCAGTAAGCAGCTCGCTCGACGGACCCACGGACTGGAACGCCCTCCGGGCTTTTGCCCACTCTTACATGCGCTCACTCCAGGCTACACCTTGATTACGCGTTACTCTGGTAGGGATCTAATTCTAAATTCATCGATATGGATATGGTTTTGCTAATCACTGTTGGCTTTCCTGATTAACTTACCATTGCTCGCAATGCGAGGTATCTTCTTTGGAAGTTCAGAGTCATTGAGCAGCCCAATTGTGCTGTTTCGACTTTCCGGGGTCCAGGACTGCCCGGATATAGCAAATACATTGTGCAAAAGATTCCGTTTACCAACAGAGTTAATGAGTGGGATTCGACGATCTGACATTATAGAACAGGTCCGCGTGACATAGCAAAAAAAGCACAATCTACAAATCCATAGCCCATTGTCCTTCAGCATGTCGTCGTGGCAGCCGCCGCAGCCGCGTTCGAGGCAGCCATATTAGCTCCTAGCGCGCCAGACTGAGCGGTGTGTCCCTGCTGACTCGAATGCTCCTCCCGCAACGACTCGACGTAAACGAACGTGAGTATGACGTGGTCCAGAATCGGCACCACCTTGGATGAGACCTCCAAATAGGCCGGATGAGACGGTTTCCGGATCCCCTTGTTCTTTTGGTGAAACCGTACGAGCTCGGCGGTGGTATCGGCTACTTTCATCTATTCAGCGTAAACAACAAATGGAGTTCAGAGATTTGTTCGTCGCTTGTATGATCATCGTCTCGTCCAAGTTATACGAATGACACGGACGCATAGTACACACGCACAAACGAGAACGAAAGCAACGTACCCAGCAATGCGTCGATTCCATCTTCCACTTGTACGTCTTGCGATCAGGACCCACGAAATACCGACCACTGGCAACGTTCCCAGCGATCAACGTCGATTCACACTGTCCACAGCACAAAGGAACGCACGTTTCCCACGACCGCTTCTGCAACACATCATCCACTTTCAACGCTTTCCCGTCGAACTTCATCACCGTCGACTTCAGCCTATGCCACTCGATGGTTCCCACTGTCTCCGAGTCCGCGGCGCTGCTCGAGCTGGCTTCGCTCCAGCGGTACTTTGTTATCGTCGTCATTTTGTTAGAGGTGGAAACGGTGTAGTAGACATTGCCACGCTCGTCGGAGATGTTGGTGTTCAAGTAGTTCGTAGTGCTGAGGTTGAGACGCATGATGAATCTGGGGGTATTATCGGACGTCGGTCAGTGAGGGTGAAGGGGAGGTGGAAGACGCGGCCAGATCGATAGCGGAAGCGCGCTTAATAACGATTCGGGCCAGTCACCGTCGGAGGCGGTGTGAATCATTCGAAGCTTCAATCGAACGCGGCTAGTTTGGAAGTTGGTTTACTAGTTGTTGCACCCGGCCTTGCAAAGCAGCACCGGAACCAACCGACTAGATAGTGAGTTGCTCTGCTCACCGCCTTGCTTACTTATTTACAGCTAGTTCCAAGAATAATGAGATTTCTCACAAGCTTGGAATTTGCTGTAACCTGTCATTCAAACATCCAGGAGCCAAAAAGGGAAGACTACCTGTTCGACTCACCATCGATCGCCCGGGGTCCATTTATGAATACTTAAGAAAGCACCGCGAGCGGCGGAAAGTGCTAAGCGGGCCAGTCCACTGCTAACACAGCGTATTGGCATGCGTTGTGCGAGTGCCGAGCGGCGCCTCTGAGAACTCGAACTCCTACGACACGTACACGTACTACACGGTACCTCTCGTTAAGCGGACCGCGGCGTTTTCATCGCCGTCCGCCTTGAACGGTATGAGTAACCGTCCCAGATCCTAAATAGCAGAGTCTCATGGGTAAGTAACGGTGTCCCCACGGTCCACAAGGAAAAGGCCGCGTACCATCATCGTCCATCGTACAACTGTGACTCATGCTCCCCCGTTACCTCGCAAAATGCATCAGCCTGTCAGGGTTCGTCCTTCGCCGCGTCCGACAGATGCCCCAGTCGCTCTCGTCGCACAGATTCCACGTAGACGTACGTCAGGACGACGTGATCCAGCATGGACACCACTTTCCCGGAGACGTCGAGGTAGGGCGGGTGTGACTGCTTCCTGATCCCGAAATTTTTCTTGTGGAATTTGGCTAGTACGTCGTTCGAGTCTGCCTGCTTCATCTGGGGACGAAAGGTCAGATATGTTTTTGGGACCTGGAGCCTCGTCTTTTCTCGTCGTTCGGACGTGCAACGTACCCAACAGTGCGTCGAATCGAGCTTCCACTTGTACGTACGCTTGTCCGGTCCTACGAAATACCGCCCGCTTCATCGGCCCATCAGGCATGTCAACCATACACGTACATTCTAAAATTGGATCCCCCCCAAAAAAGAGGGAGGGGTTACACGTACGTGCTCCACCGACGCTTCCAAAGCATACTGTCTGCCGGGATCTCGTCCCCGTTGAATCGAATGAGCGTGTCCTTGAGCTTGTGCCATTCGATCGTCGACATCGTCTCGGAAACACTGCTCGGGCCGCTCCAGCGGTACTTTGTCATCGTGGTCGTTCGCTTTGCGGCCCGCGGTGTCGACACAGTGTAGATGACCCGACCTTCTGAGTCGGAGATGTCAGAGTTGAGGTAGTCGGACGTGCTAAAAATAAGGTGCATTTTGTGGGTAGGGAAAACTTTGAAGGCAGCTGGCAAGATGCAAGCGGGAGCCGATGAGATATGCAGGGTGTTCCGCGGCCCCGACGGACGATGGTGAGGATATCGTTATGGGTGACAGGGAGCGTTGCGCCCGGACAAGCAGGGAAGCTGAGAAGAAGGCGACGGTTCGTGTATCATGTTGCGAGCCAAGACGTCAGCTGCCCAATCGGACTCTTTCCAGGCCCGCGCGATCGGACTTGAGTCAATACGTCTTGCATGACCACCAGGTAGTTGGAGTGTTGCCATCAAGAGGAACATCAGATTCGATTTGATGGTAAAGGATGATGGTATGATACAGCGGAGCGACTTAAAGTAACGCGATTCTAATGTAGGCAAGTCAGCGAGGCTTGAAAAGTCTTCCCAGGTACTTACTCTATAAATAAATATGATCTTCGACCTCAACTGACTCTTCCTCCAATCACGACTGAAATTCAAGATGCGAGCGAAAAAAAAGGAAGTTAAGGCAGTTCTATGTAGGCACTCCTAAACACCACAAAATTTCTGTTCTTGCTGGTATTTGGGCGCTCACATCACATCAATATCTTGCTTGTTTGCCTGAATTGAAAATCAAATCCTGAAACTTCAAGCCAAGTGAGTAACGGAGAGGTACAAGTGGCGGTGCAGCTTAGTCAGTGAACTCTATAACAGGAATGGTCGGAGTTAGAATCCTACTTAGATTCCTTCTACTTGGCTACATTTAATCGCGGCCAACGCAAGAAGAGAGACTGCTCTAAGCAACATGTATCCCCACCAAGATTCGACAAGGATTCGAAAAATCGTGCTGCCTGCATCACGATGACTTGGGTTGTAAACCTAGTCAACTGAACGTTTATGATGCAAGCCTAAGCTAGGCCCCAGGGTCATTCTGTCGTCGCAATGCTGGGCCCGGAAAGTCATTCCTGTGTGTCGATTTCTGTATCTGCGCCATGCCCGAGACCTTCACATGATGCATCCATATTGCTCTTGCCTGGCTCGATCTGCTAGACTGCCTTCACTTCGATCCGCGTTGGCGATGCTCCGTCTCGTTAACACATTCCGTCAGGATTATTGTTTGCAGCCGGTTCTCGATGGCCTTGTGATCATAGTCTCCGTCGCTCCTCGTCGCATACAATACTCCACAGATCTTCCTCGAAGTTTGGTAATATCTCGTCAGCGATGTTACTTATCGTGTCGAATCGTTCTGTCACCCTCGGCCGGACTGACTTGTTGACATCAGGTCGAGTAGCTGAGTTGAAGTTAGTCAAGGCTACAGCAACGCGACTGGCGGTCGGGCGACGCAGCAAACAATCGAGGGGGTTTTCAAATAGTCGACCTTGCTCACTGCCCCTTTTCTGCTGCTAACCCGAGTTATGTTTGTCTCGAGCGTGTCAGGCCGCCATCACGAACGTGCAAGTCCGTGTTAACAAGCACAGGAAATGAGTATCAAGGTCCAAATGCCAAGACCCGAACGAGGATCGTTCCTTGTCATATCCGGCAGTCGGGGAGGCCCTTGTCACATATGGGCGCTGAGTGGTGATGTCGTTTGGCTGTAATTGGCTTGTTCTCAGTTTCATTCGGTCACATCCGCATCACCTTCTTTCTTCTGCTTCGATTCCGATCAGAAGCTGACTTGTGGAGCATATTAATAGTCGGACGTGTGTTTGATGGGGCCAACTTCTGAACGCTCAACGTTCAACCCCTAATACAGTACATAATCTATTTGTGTCGGACGAGAATTGCCGCCATCAGTAGTAATAATTTCCGACCTCGGTTAGATTGCCAGTGTTCCTTAATCATTGGAGCCGGTGTCGTCGGTTTTTGCGTGACGCGCCAGATTTTGAGCCGGATCGTGAGTTTAGGCTTGCTCCCTTGGAATATATAGACCGACTTGTACTTCAATTGTAACAGCGTTGGTGTACCCACCGACAGCTGCGTACGGCGTAACCGGCCATACAGGCATACTACGATCCGATTATGGGCATCGAAGCCTAACGAGCACCTTATTCGCCTTACTAACACCACTGATCTGGTGCCAGTGCCGGCATCTACTTCATAGGTTTTGATGACTTACATATATGCATTGGCAGAAGTCCCAATGCGTTCGAACACAAATGGTTTGGCTCAACGGTGTCACCTTCAGCCGCAATTTCCAAATCTCAGTCAGATGATTGATGGCAAAGGGCGCAAGAAGGGCCGCATCTTGTATGTATCGGCCTTTGCGGTTTTTGCGCGACTCAAACTTTGCCTAAATTTCGAACCGCATCAGGGTCCTGACAAGCTAGGGTGTCGAACGTCCATGTTTGGCTCAAGTCTTGAGCTTGAGGACTTGGAGTCAGAGAGTATGCCGGCCACATAATAGAGCGACCACACGCACTGTAAGTAGCCCAGGTTTCACTTCTGATTGGCGGTTAATTTTTGTTAGTGTGCCAAGTTCGAACTGGGAAGTGGACCCAGTTACTAAATTAATAGCCACTGACATTCCAATCATGTCACGTCGTGCTCCAACGATCTCCTCCTCGCCTCGGCATCACAACCCTCGAATTCCCGCAAAAGCGTAAAATCAGTACTATTTCGGAATACTTCGCTTAGTAAACAACCTACCTCATCGCGCCGCTTCGCGCGACGCATGCTGATCGTACTACATTAATGAATGGCCTCAGGAACTTCGTTTGGCAAACATTCGAGGGCCCAACCACGGCCTTTACGCCATAGCATGGATCTCGTTATTCTTGGAGATATGGCGATTCGGCCATCTTCTACCCGGTGTCGTGGGCTCACATATATAACGAGGAAAAATCTCGTTTCTACCTCAGACCAACATTCACCAGAGAAATGGAGTGGCCTACTTTCACTGTTCCGCTGGCGGCCCTTGTTCCCCTAGTGGTGGTTGCTGTCGATATTGTCCGACGCACCAATAAAGCTCGCATCGAGAGAAAGGGATACCCTCTTCCCCCGGGCCCTACCCCACTCCCTGTCCTCGGCAACGTTCTCTCTGTCGGTAAAGAACCGTGGCTGACCTACACCGATTGGAAGGAAAAATACGGTGAGTGTCATGCTGAGATGGTAATGCATAATTTGACGTTGCCCAGGCGATATCATGTACCTTCGACTCTTTGATACAGACGTGATCGTCTTGAACTCACCCTCTGTGGCAATTGAACTCCTCGATAAGCGCTCCCAGATATACTCTGATCGTCCTTTCATTGCGACTGTTGATCCGTGAGTGGAAATTTGGTATAGCCTGGGAAGGAACTTTGCGGGCTCATAGGCACATTAATCCAGCTTTGGTCATGATTGTAACTTTGCTTTCACGCAGTACGGTGAATATTGGAGGCTGTGCCGGAGAATATTTCACCAGACGTTCCGTGCCGAAGCTGCACTCGTCTTCCGCCCCATGCAACTTCACAGGGCGCGTCGGATGATCATAAACATGATCGATGACCGCGAACAGTGGCCAACTCACTTTGCAACGTGAGAGATTGCGCTTTGATTCACAGCGTCCCTCGTTGTTAACCCGTGTTCATTTAGATTTGCATCCGCGGTGGCAATGAATGCGGTGTATGACTATGAGCCGAATCCTCGCAATGACCCTATAGTGTCTATTATGGAGAAATTCCTTAATATTTCCATCCCGAAAATTACTATCGAGAACGCAGTCCTCCTCAAGGCTTTCCCTTTCTGTGAGTGTTCTTCAACAATATTGGGTGGATGCATGTAATCAAGTTTTTTGGCGAAAGTGCTGCATGTCCCAGAGTGGTTCCCTGGATCGTGGATCAAACGCGAGGCAAAACAGGCGTATGAGTGGAGGAACATGATAATCGATATGCCATATCAATACATTCAGAAGCGCATGGTAAGGTCTGAGTGAACTAGAAGCGATGATAATAGTGACATACTTCTTATTGCGACAGGAATCTGGGGACCACACACCCTCTGCAATGGTAGCAGATCACACTACTCGGTTAGAGAAACTCGATGATTCGTATCGTTCTGCCTACGAAACGGCTCTCAAGCATACTTCTGCGGCCGCCATCATTGGTAAGCCGTCTTAATAACACAAACGAAAGAGTTTAATCACCAATGTGCGGCTGCATAGGTTCTACTGTGACGGTATGTGATCGATTCATGTGCGCTGGCGCATGTCTTACGAGAACCACAGACGAGCTCGACGTTGATGGTGTTCACACTCGCTATGGTAGAGCACCCGCATGTGTGGAAACGTGCTCAGGCAGAAATAGATGCTATTGTGGGTCGCGACAGACTCCCCGAGTTTGACGATAGAGCGCAGTTGCCATACATTGATGCGATCATACGAGAGGTGTCGAGATGGAGGCCCGTCGGACCTATAGGTGCGTGCCCGGGAATAAGCATCCCATTTCCCAGTGTTCCTGATTTCTTGAAGGCATTCCGCACGGGACTACAGAGAGCGATGTGTACAATGGTTATTACATTCCGAAAGGTATGTCCACAGTGCTTCCGCTCCTTTAGGTAGGTTAGTGAATGGTCTTATTAGGGGCAACCATCCTGCGGAATGTTTGGTACGTTCTCGTTGTACCTGCGCGCGTAGCACAGATTGGTTATTGTCTCACTTTCATCCAGGGCGATGTCTCGTGACCCAGTTCGGTATCCCAACCCGGAGAAATTCGCGCCCGAGAGATTCTTGGATGCAGACGGGATGCTGACGGCGGATGATCCCGCGCAGTACATCTTTGGGTTTGGGAGACGAGTCTGTCCAGGTGCGTGATGCATATGCAGGAATCTCAGTCCGAGTGTTCGCTCAAGCACGAGTTTGTTTGTTTTCATTTCCAGGCCGACACACTGCGGACGCGTCCCTATGGAGCGGCATTGCGACTATGTTGGCCACGCTCGACTTCAATTTCGCCAAGGATGCGAATGGAAAGGACATCACCTTCAAGGCTACGTTCACAGACGGTGTGACGCTGTGAGTCTGGCTAGTTAGTGGTTCTGTAACCTCTTGCTGAATTATGGCAGGCACCCCAATCGGTTTCCCTGTGCGCTGACCCCTCGTGTGCACATCAACAAGGAATATCTTGAGCGTGTACTATCGAAGTGAAGTGGGGCAATTGAGAGGGATATGCAAAGGGACTGTATGTACAATCAAAGATCAACTTCCTCATAAACCAGAATGACAGTTTACCCATTTGCGAGCCCTGCCTTGTTCTTACCTTGATATAATGACTTTACCTACCGCATGCACGTTGACGCCAAGTCTTGATTGAGCACTTGCGACGTGTCACGACCTTCACTACCGAGCGTACCTCCTGATTCGCTCTCTGGAAGTAACCATATGGTGTGAATTACCTGGGAGGATAGTAAATCCGTTCATGTATAACTTAGGCCAGCGACATCGAGCAAACGTGAATGCGGCTGGGAAGTGCGAGAGAGTGGAAGGTATGAGTGAGAGCCGACGGATTGCACGGAATCTGCTGCCGCGCAAGATGGATGATGATGAGGATATCACATCGTTAGAGAAAGGGAAACTTTGCCAGTGGTCCGTGACTCAGAAAATGCCTTGAACAACTTAATGTTTGTGTGTCGTCCAGTGAGCTAGAAGCCTAGAACATCATCTTTTCCCAGTCAGATCTTCGGTTCTGACTCCAGGATCGCTCTGGATGCTTCAGCGAATCTGTCTGGCCTCCAGGTGATGCATACGGTACTAGTACTACTAAGTAGTTGCGGGGAGGACCCAGTGTGAAGGCTCTCCAATATCTTACGTAATCCATATTACGTAATGTGTTACTTAACCATTCAACCCGATCCTTTCCGGGATCCTCGATTTTCGCAAGTCGGAACACCATGGTTTCCAGTGTACGTCGGCTCGTGTCACTCTAAACTGTTGATTTTCATTCCTTTCAAAGATTAGTTCTTGGTGGTCCTCGCCCGAGCCCACTCCTGTCAAGGCGGCGGAGAAGTACGACCCAACAAACCCAAAGTTGAACCCATTGAACCCTAAAGGTCTCAAACCGTATGTACACGGTCATTTGAGTCATGTTGCTGTCTTCTGAACGCTCTCTACAGGTGCTGCGCCTGTCCGGAAACCAAATCCGCTCGCGATTCATGTTTCTTACAGCACGGGTCTGAGACAGACCAATGTGCGAAATTAATCAAGAAACATGTCGAGTGCATGCGCGGACTCGGCTTCGAAATTTAAACTATTTCCATGACATTCCGAACCGCGTGGACGTCGGACGAGAAGAGAGTCCTCACAATAGTTGATGTTCTCTTGGACCCTCAGTCGATTGTCTCCTTG
>JBBPNU010000632.1:0-14768 GCA_038091055.1 Leccinum angustisporum
CCGAGTGACTATTCTCATTTGTGTAGACTTGAATTAGAAGGTCTTGGTCTTATCTTATAGTCGGTGTAAACTCCGATTTTGGCTACGTAATCCTGTGCTCCGTTTTTCTCTCATACTCCCCCAGGAGCGAACACCACAAATCCACAAACCCCCCCAAGGTAGTTGCCACGTTACTTGGCTCTGAAGTCGAGCTGACTAGTTCATGCTAGCATGGAGACTTTACGCCAATACCCCTCTGGTTCTCCAGTATTTATCAAGCTTCCCGCGGAAGCTCCGGTGCCCACCGACAGAGGTGGGGGATCCAGGGGAACTTGGTCTTCATTTTCTTGGAAGCACAATGGGCCATTCGTTCCATTGCAAGCGACATCAAACCACAAGCATCTGGAGTCGGGCAAGTCCTCGATAGAACCTGAGGCTGGATCAAGAGCTACAAGTCCGTCCATCGAAAGTTGTTCTAGTCAAGAAGATCGCCTCGCCACATTCGAGGCCAATATTCAGCAATCATATCACAGAAAGGTGATCCAGGTTGGGAATATTGTGGGAACTTGCGATTGATAAGACGACCTTTGACTGCAGATACCGACGTCACAATCCTTTCTGACTGTCAAACAGCAGAAGAGCAGGGTATGGTATGACGCGCTGATGATGAAGAGAGATGCGGCGGAGGGAATGCTCCGGGCACAGAAAATCATCCAGGAGATTGAGGATGAGATTGCGGAATGTCTAACAGAGGAGACAATCGCACGCCTTCGTTCTAGGTTTTACAAGATCGAAGACGAATCTACTGCCGACGGACGGTTCATTTCCACTATATCAAATGTTCTTGTTGAACGTTGAACCATCTGCCCATGTGCAAGTCTAAGGGGTGAGTCTCCGCGAAGGATATCAATATCATGCCAGTGCTCATCTCGTAAATTCTGTGGTGTCCTTTATCCAGCACGTTCGTCGTTCGTCGTTCGTCAATTTACATGTCTTTTTGTATCCAAATCAAGAAGAGTTGGTGGACTTTTCGTGGCGAAGTTTTGTATGCCAGGATGTATTCCTATATTGTGTTGCTAACCTGGCAAGTATTACGAATATTGTTTCCTAGTAGTAGGCAAATTTGAAGGGTTGCTGGCGAGTCTGGGAAGGGACGGTGTTCCACTCTTTACATCCTCAATCATCGTTTCAGTGCTCGGACCCTTGCCACTGGATCGAGGTCATAAATCCACCTCCCCTGTTCTTTTTCTTTTTCTTTTTCAGATCCTTGCTCAAGGTTATTAATCCGCTGGCTCTGACTCGGAGAGCATGTGATCCAGGAACAAATACAAGTGCGGCGACGTCAGACATTAGTCCCCGACTCCTTACGAAATTGGTTACATATTCCTGGCAAGAGTCGGGGACTTGGCGCAAGAGCGCCGCTACGATTTATAGTACTAACGACAACACTATCTTTGCACATATGGAATTCGCTGGTGTAGCGACCATGTTCAAGTTTTAAATGCCGTTGATTGACACAGACCCAGTGGATGGATGAAAACGCCAGAGCTATCTCTGTCCCCACCCACCTTCGTCTGAAATCACGCTCACAAGTTACGATTCCCCATCTGTAAGTCCAATTGTATCTGCTCTTCAACTGTTAGGCTCATCACACCCCTGGCGGCAGATCACCATTGGCTACCTGGATCCCTCTGATAATCCCAGTATCCCATGTACGCCAACCTCCATTTCACTTCCTGTCACAGGTCTATGCTCTTCGTCTCCCCCTCAATCACCTCCAATGCCCCTCCGACTTCAGGGTCCTTTACCTTGCATGCACCCCGACCCCATTCAACCACGCACCAAGCTCGAGCGCCTACACCACAAACCCAGGGACGATGTCCCCGCGAACGCTGTCTTGACCACCCCCACGCACTACCATCCCTTGCATGCCTAAGATCTCTATCCATCCACGATGCCCACACGCAAGTGCTGTCCTCGCGGACGCGGACGCTCTGTCGTGCGGACCATTCCCCATGCCTACTACGCTCAGCCAGTGGCTCCCGTTCACGATCAGCTTGGAAGGGAGCATACACACGGTTACTTTGTCCGTGCATATGAACGAGACTTCGCAAGTACTGACTGAGCGTTCTAACAAGGAGCAATACTAACATATTATCGACTGCAGTACTGGATCCATCCACAACCACACGGACATCTCTGTTTCTGAGCCCAACTTCGAATCCCAGAACTCGATGGTCCAAACCTAGAATGTAAGATGCGCACCGTCGGTCTTGAGACCGTTCTACCTGACGGTGAGAGTGGAGAGCTTCAACTTCGTGGACCCATGTTGTTCACTCGGTACAACAACAACGTCGAAGCGATCGAGTACGCCTGGACAACAAAGCGCTCTGGAAACTCTCAGGATGGCCTTATCAGACGGTTCAAGCAGGGTGAGCTCGCCGAACAAATTGCCCGTACTGAGGAGCTTGTAAGTGAGGCTTGTGGAGCCTCCTTTGTCACTCCTGTGGATGAGACCAAGAAAACGCTCGCGCATATCTACTCTGGCATCTTCGACTTGGATGCTGCGCGGACGTCTCTTGTGTTCGACATCATTGCCAGCTACATCGACGCCTTGAAGTCCAAGAGCGTTGACGCGGAAGATTAGTACGTTCCTGCCCCTCAACCTTGACGGTAATAAGACTCCGATCACCTCACTCACGGCGAAGTTATCATCTATCTGAGGGCTATACATTGCCGACTGGAGGTTTCCAGCCGGCCAACCAGAGTCTCCGAAGTACAGCGCCAACGGTTTATTTGGTAAGTCATTAGTTGTCAAGTCAGCGAATCATTCGTTCATTGCTTGTTATTATACTCCGGTTCCGAGCCAACATTTGGAAATTGGCTACGATCCCTTCCGCTGGTCCTGTGACCGCTCGCAGTAAGTAGTAGGGTTAGCCGACCGCCAAAGCAGGACCCTGCCTTTGCCGCTCGGACATATATAGTACTTATCTGGCCAATCTTTTAATCTTACCAGCATGTCCGACCGGTTAAGTGCATGTACTGCCTCCGCAGCTGCTTACCCGATCGCCAATGTCTCGCACAGACGGTACGTGACCTTTTTTTGGATCAGTCTATATTTGGCCAATCGTCCCATCATAACGTCATGTCTGATCGGCTACCTAGTAGGTCCATACTCCGTCTTACATATAAAAGGAGCCTCAGAATTCTCTTAACACCAACTCCACAGGCCTTCTCTCTTGACTCGCATCCTTTATACCCGTTTCTTACTGTCAAATGTCGGTCATTCAGCATAACGACGTGTCCGTTTCTGATGGTTCCATGGGACGGAAGCGAGGACCTTCGAGCGCTCTGCAGTTGGGCCCGAGGAAAAAACCGTTCGTGACGTTCTGAAACTCATTGGAAGAAGCTAATATCTCTTTCTTAGGACCACTCAGGACCCTTTGGTCCACCACGGACGGCACTTTGGGAGGGCAGTACACGCATTCTGCAATGTACAAACCCTTATCACCAACGGCCTTTTATTCATGGGTCAAGCAGATGACGAAGTGGAATCCCTGACAGCGATGTACGTCGTGACTCTTCGTTCTCTCGGTAATCGGACTCATTATGCTTGTTTTGGATTAGAGAACGAAAGGAGTATTCGGTGTTTCGTGAGCTGCTGCGGGTAGTACCTGGGCTGGAGGCCCGGATAATGGAGTCACCGGAGGATGAAGTAGTTCTCATTGCTGACTTGGTATTCTCCCTGCCTTGATGTTTTCATTCAGACTCGTGAATATGTTGTTAGATTCAGAAAGGCTCCAATGGTGCCAGGGCAGATGACACAAAGGGCATGAAGACCGCCATAATTGACTGGATAACACCGAAAGGTCAGTCACTCACCCCCCATATCCCCCGCAACGTCAAATCTGGGCGCGGCTTCAACCACGAACGCACTGGTGCGCTTCTTTGTCCTGCCGGCCTTGATTGGGCAAACACGGAGTAAGTTTCTTACCCCTTTCACCATGGCACTTTATTTATCACCCGGACCTGAAGGATAAGATCGAAGCTTATCAGTGGTCAGGTTCAAGTGGCTGGCGACCAGTGGCCAATCTTTCTATATGCTAATTACATGTATGATGCTGAGGACCCGTGGAATGGGCTTCTGCGTAGTGGTCTCCTTGTTTCTGTAAGTTCCAGAAATCCAGCTTCAGACCACGGTTGTTTGACTTTGCTTGGACAGGCATTCAAACATATATTTACCTCTCCGAGTTCTGTGGACCAGGAACCAAAAGCCACGCGATCCGGAAATGCTCGCATCCATGGAATGCGGTCCGTTACGAAGGCGTCTATCGCCTACATTGCAACACAGGTCAGTTCCAGCGGCTGCCTCATCATGCAATACTCAGCACTGCTTTAGGCTCGTTTTGCTCTCACTTCAGCACAAGTTTTCTCTCGCACAGACCTTGTGACAGACTCGGAGCGTTTCTATAACACCATCTTAGAGCTACTTGATGATTCGGATGAGAGGGATGAGGTGGATCAACTATTGACCTGGTGGAATCGGTAAGTCTTCATTTCTGCACACTTTTTCTTACGTGCTCAGCAGCATCAACAGCCAGGTGTTCCCACTCTATTCTGACATCGAGCGGCTGCCGTCCAAGAATAGCGCGCTAGCGAGGATTCGTCAGAAGCGCGCAGAGTACAAGGAGAGGGCGGTTACCCAGGCTAGTGAGATAGTGTGAAGCCATTTACTATTTTTTGCATACACGTACATCATCAATCTACTTTCTACCTGAAATACGATCAACTTTCTGTCAATGATTTGGCGTAACTGGCGTCATAGTATCATGATGCATTTATTATTATTTGCAAATCTCCAATCGCACGCACGTCGCAGGCTGACATTCACGCGGAATTATTCACAGAACGACACGGTTTATCAAGCCTGCCATCGTGTCATCGTGGATCATTCATGTCAGGTAGCGAGTGTTGTGAACTCGATTGAACTGGATTGCATGCTGACGTTCCCGCAGCCTGAAAATCTAAACGGCACGGTTTATCCAACGTTTCCTTTATGCCATCGCAGATTATTCACGTCAGGTAGCGAGTATCGTGGATTCGATAACATGCTGACGCTGCTGCGGAATCTCCAACAAAACGGCACGGTTTATCCAATGTTTCCATTATGCCATCGCTGATTATTCAGGTCAGGTAGCGAGTGTCGTGAATTCGATCACATCTTGATACTCGTGCAGAATCTCCAATGAACGGTACGGTTTGTCCAATGTTGCCATCATGCCACCGCTGATCATTCACGTCAGGTAGCGAGTGTCGTGAATTCGATCGCATGCTGTCATTCCTGCAAAATCCTTGACAAAGTGGTACGGTTTACCTGATGCATCCGTCCTCGTCTGTTGACCACAGGTAGCGAATGTCGTGAGCTCGATTCCATGCTGACGTTCCTGAAAAATCATTGACAAAATGGCAAGGTTTATCAAGTATGCCATCCCGTCATCGTGGGATCATTCACGTCAGGTAGCGAGTGTGATGAACTCGATCACATGTTGATGTTCTTGTAAAATTCTTGACAGAAAGGCATGGTTTACCTGATGCCACCCTTCCTCGTCTTATTGACCATTGCGGCCCAGTAGCAAGTTCTGTCAATTTGATTGCATCCTGACATTCCCACGTCATACATGGAAAAATGGCACAACTAGTAACCACCTGTGTCTTTATGCCCTAGTTGATCGTTCAACTCATAGTGGCAGTTGTGTGCCATGTCAAGTCAGATTGATTTTGGTATGGTACTACTCTTGGAATGACACTGTTGAACGATAAGGTCTGCATTATAGATCTGGATGATAAGGTTAGGAGTTCTGATGCCAATGGTATTGCCACTGAAGTCAGGTAATTTGTATCAATACTGTCAAGCCTCCCAGAGCTTATCTGGTATGATCAAGTGGTATGGCATTCTGGTGTACATTATAGGGTTTTTGTTGGTAGAAAATGGTATACACATAATTACCTTTACATTTAAATTTACCTGATGGATGAGATTGGCGGGTAGGAGAGAAGCCATGTAGTCGGAAGAACACATCGCGTCGATCAATCATAGTGTTAGAAGACCGCGTTATACGACGGCGAAGATAGCGAAGATGTCCATGTCTTCTTTCCTCCCCCTCAGAGTCTGGTAACCCTGATGGTCGCGGCGACGGTGTAATGGATTTCCAATATCTGCGAGAAAAGGAGGACGACGGACGCTGGTAGGGACCCTGAAGTATATCAGAGGGACCGGAGAGGAACGTTAATCTTAGCCTCACCTCGAGGATGTCTTCGTAACCGTGATCCCTTTCTTTGCGCAGCGTGAGATCTCGTTCGACGGCAGAGAAAATGAGACTGAGACGTTCTTTGGGTCGGATGGCAGCTTCGGTCCGGAGAGAAGTTGGACCAGAGTCGCCACCTTCCCTGGTACGGATCTTCAACCCAGTAATACGGCTGTCAAGGAGAGGTCAATCAATGTCAAGACGACGAGTGCGCTAGTGTATTTTGCTGATTCCACTCTCGGTTTTCTCGCAACCCGCTCTTTCTCGTGCAACAGCTCTTCGTCATCCTTGGTTCCCAAGGCGGGGAACTTACGCTTTAGCTCGACGAACTCGAGCCTTTTCTCCCAGACCTCGACGGCTTGTTGGGCATTTTCCTTCTTCAGGTTTTCGCGCGCTACGAGTGTCTTGGCCAGCTCCAACGACTGGGCGAGCTCGGACTGTAAACGCAACAGTTTGTCCGAAGATGTCGCCTGTGACGCTCGGGTCTTTCGTGCGGACTTGATTTCGCGGCGGCATATACGATTCGTTGATGGCATCCGCCTCATCGTACTAGACACCGATCAGTAAGAAGTAATGGCGTTGTGTAGGTGTCGCGTTATTGTGGGAAACAATGGCACGCCGTACTATATTCCGAGTCATACATTTGTCAAGACGTTGTAGATACATGAAAATTGGAATGAGGAAAATACAAAACGATACGAACTCATGCGCAAAGGAAATCCGACAAGCGACGAAGGGAGTCGCTGCGCTCGCTCGTCTCAAGAACAAGTTCGTTAAAGAAAGTGCTGATCAGATCGTATTCACGCGCGACGTTCCTAACGCGAGACTGATCGAGCACTGGAACCACCGGGAGCAGAGCCTGTTGCGCTAAGGCGCGCATCTCGACTACTGTCTGAAGTAGAGTATATTAGTTGTAATGTATGAAATAAAGGGATAGACTTACCCAGGCGAGCACGAAGGTAATCGATCTAAGCTTATCGATGTCGAACAGCCTCGCGCTGCTCCACATCACTTGAGGGCCGCTGCGATGGGTGACATTGCGAGGATTGTAGGCCGAAGTTGCGACGAAAGCGCGTGAGTGCTTGTTCATGAGGGTTTCGGATAGAATGAACCGCGTTGCTTCGTTCGCAAACCAAACGGTCTGGCCTTCGTCCGATTGGACGTGCCAGAACGAGTATCCCACCTTTTCATCCCACTTCGTGCGCCTTTCGATCGTAGTCGCGGTGAATTCTTGAGGGGTATGGTAGAGGGTCGAGGGGAAAAGGGAAAAAAGATGGTCGTTAGCGAAGGTCGGGTTGTGCGTACACAGCATCGTGTCGATTGCGCGCCACACGAGCGTTAGGTACGATACCCCGACGTCGCGGAGCTAAATACATGGCATTAGATTAGATAGAATAGTATACAAACGACTTACCTCGTTCGAGATTAAGTCTTTGAACGCGCTGTGGCCCAAGTCTAAATCGGGGACGTGCTTTTCAGCAACGTCCCGTAAAATAGCGTCGATGTTCTCGGTCGGGATCTTGAGCCTGTTTGCGACGAGGGAGTCCAGGGGGATTTCGTTGAATAGAATTGCTTTGGCGAGGGAGCTGGCGCACTCGGCCGCTACGATAGACCAAGTGTCGGCGTGACCGAAAAGTAAAGAAGAGATAAAACCTTAAGGTAGTGCGTTTAGTATCTGAGACACGCCATTAAATGAGACTTACCAGGCACGTCGGAGAAATCCAATGCCGCGTCGGCGTTCGGCGGGGAACCATTGTCGCTGTCCCGATCCGGCGAATTGATGAGCGTTTCACTTCGAGTCGCGAGAGACTCGAGCTCTTCTGTGAGGTCCCTCCACTGTGGATCCAGTGGATGCGCCGCCATCATGGGGTGAGATCGACACGATTATCGATGGGCCTCCAGGCCTTTTGTTCGAGCGCGGAGCTCGAAGCGGGTTTCACACGATTAATTTCACACGATTATGAAATTGTGAGTCACTGTATGTATCTCCTTTCGTATGGCTTGTAGTACGTCCGAATCAGCTCGTTATCAATGTCGTGGGCTTGGCGATTAATTTCCGTTTGACGTATTCTTGTAGACTTGGTGCACAACGTATTACGTCTCAAGCTTCAAGGTGCTTTCCCGAAGCGGGACACGGCGGCTGTGCGGGGGGACGCATCGTGCTTCTTGGTGCACAACGTATTACGTCTCAGATCTCAGGGTGCTTTAATATATATATAAATACATGATGCCGTCTGCCCTCGAGCAACACGTCTACGAACTCGGCAAACGATCCAGAGACTTGATCAGGTGGTGACCCGTTCGACCTTCCTTCGTCTCCTGATCGATCCTTGCCCGTTTGCACTGCCCGTTCAAACGCGGTCAGTACACGGGAACGGATGGTGTGATATATCGGGTAAATAATATGAACGTACCCAGGACACGCCAGAGACTGAGTTCAACGGCGCCCTCACCTAGATCTGCGTGCACATCGTCGCCTATCACTGCGATGCCCTCCCAGCGGTGCGGAGGTTGAGGCGAGGCAGGAACATGGAAATCGCGTTCGAGATCCCGCAGCACGGTCTCGAAGAAGGCGCGCGTGGGCTTCCCGACGACCGTTGCGGACGTTCGCGCGGCGTCCTCGAGCGCGAGCACGAACGCACCTAATCCAAGGGATAGGGCGTGGTCAGAGGCTTCGATATAGCGCGCTTTGTGTAGGGCGATGAGCGGGGCGCGGTGGGGGCTGGATGGTGTTGCGCCGCCCGAGTGGTGGGCTTGAGATGGTGAGGTCGGGGCATCTCGGGGTCTGTCCTCGCCGACGAGGATCCGGAAGGCAGCGTTGAGATGTGTGTAGTCGAGCACGTCGAAGAGACGTGAGCCGATTTAAGACTCTTTGGAATTCAGCCAGAAAGTGATACTAATGGATAAAGAAACAATTTGAGTCAAACCTGAAAGTATAAGCTAACCGAGCCTAGTTAAAGAGACAGAAACATAGCGGCGCAGTAGCGGCGCCCGCGCCAGTCCCCGAGACGTCAAACATTTCATTACATAATTACCGTAGTCCATCGGAGTTACTTAGTTACTTAGTAGGACCACTCAGTGCGCACCATTACCTGATCGCCCTAAGAGGTACGTGTCGAGCTTGTTCCTGTTCCTGCTGCTATCACAGATTGACAATCGTTACTTCCTTCTTCAAGCCTTCAGGCCGTCCAGATCGTGAACTTCAGTGGCAAATTAAAAATCATGCTGTAGAACAGCCATGCTTACAAGCATATGTCGGCAAGCTCCGCCGGATGCAGAGCACTTCGGATGCAGAGGGCGTAAATGAAAGAATGGAAGTCACGTACCACAGCCCAGGTCTCGTTAGTACGTCTAAGGGAACATGCACCAGCAGAGGGCGATTGGCTACTATCATAGGGCTCGGGTAGCCCCGTGCCCCATAGGAGTACGGGTTCCAACACGCGTCGGGAAGTCCGCACAGCACAGGCATGTGCTACAGCAAAGATGGCGAAAGCCTTAGCTTGGCTTATATCACGCCTTCATGTATAAAAGGAAGACGGGTGCGTTGATAGCCGGTCGCTGCCTCCGCCAGGACCCTTGTCCCTGCAAGCCCACCGATAATGGGCAATTTTTTCGAAGACCTCGTTCACTCCGTGATAGAGTCTGCGCTGACAGAAGAAGAGCAAACTGCTCTAAAGGTGCGCCCATCTTATGCCCTGCTCTTATTCGTTGCAGGTTTGCTGAGCTGCATAAAGTTCCACAAACTAAAGCGGGAGGTAATCGAAGACGTTCGCACTATATTTCCTCACGGACAGATCTTGGTGAGTATACTCAATTAGCGACAGAATCTGCGTTAGGCTGAGTATGGGTTTAATTTGGCTAGCCTGAGAGCAGCGGAAGGGGTATCACTGAGGGTCAGGTTACCACCTGGACCTGCGGGACTCCCGGGTAGTGTTCCGGGATTTGGGGGGTTGATTAGCATTAGCTAATCAACCCGGGTTAATTAGCGCTGATCCAGATTTCGCGAAATCCACCCGTAGATTACAGCGGTTTTCGTAATTATTGGCAGTCGCGTCGCGGCTCGTGTAGATTACAAAAAATTGTTTACGCCTGTAGTACTCGAAATCTCAATCGCAACAACGATGGCAAACCTCACCCTTGTTGTGCCGGGAGGGTCAAGCAAGGGTTTCCGACTCCTGCAGGCTATCATGGACCCGAAAAAACCTGCTGATGGGCCTGCTGGGAAGAACCACTGGCAAGACTCGGCAGTTTGGACTCAAACATGGATGACAAGTTCATCTAGGAAGTGATCCGGCCTAGCACGAACAAGTCGGAGGATGTAGTCGATGTCATCACGGTCAAGGAGGCGAGGTCGTCCACGAATACCTTGCGAGTGGTTGACGACATCGCCAGTCTCCCTCCAAAGCTTCAGGATGCGATAAAAGGTCCGTTCGGAGATTTCACAGCACTCCAGGATGTCCTGGAGGCGAACGAGCCCTCGCTCGTGAAGCCGGATGGCTGCCAGCTTGAGATCGCGACTGATTTTGCGATTGGGCATGGTTTCGAGGGCGACTACTAGGTACAATTTTGTAATTTTACACAACTCAGCCGCGACTCGCGACTGCCAATAATTACGAAAACCGCTGTAACGTAGTTCTCATTGATTGCTAATCAGCGTTGATTCACATGGGTGGATTTGAGTCTTGACGCGCGTGACGGACCGGGGGTAGATTAGCCGGGTGGATTTGCTCCGATTCCAAATCCCCAGAACACTATGCGGGAGATGACTCGGCCATGTTTCTGCATCGTGTTTGTTTGCTAAACTGCTGTATAGGATCCAGAAATGCCTGCATTGCCAGACGTCATGGAAGTATACGCCACCTACGTCAACAACGAACTACCGACCTACTCTCGACAAGAGGTCAAAAAGATGAGACATGATGGCAGTCACAGAAGCAGACATAGACAGAGTCGTCCAGAATGCCGCTGGTCGCCCCTCACCTACAAGAGAGGAAGCGGTCAGGTCCCTCGTGCGGGGAAAGCTCAAGTACGCCACATTCTCCCACCGGTGGCTCGAACGAGGCGAACCAACTGTCCGCGATATCTTGATGTCTTTTCGACCTGCGGGATATGAAAAGTTGGCGAGTTTCTGTGAAAAGGCTGCGGAATATGGTTGCTGTCTCGCTTGGTCGGATACGTGCTGCATCAATAAAGATAGCAGCAGCGAGCTCGAAGAGGCCATCCGGTCCATGTTCAAGTGGTATCGCGACGCCCACGTGTGCATTGCATACTCATCTATTGACGACCTCGGGGATGACGTTTGGTTCACGCGTGGGTGGACCTTGCAGGAGTTACTGGCTCCTCGGACAATGAAATTCTATGGTCAAGGCTGGGTACCTCTTACCGACAGTGTCAACGATAAGCAGAATGACCAGATGCTGGATGCGCTATCCTAAGCGACTGGCATATCTTACCACGACCTTCGCCTTTTCCGACCTGGGACCCGTAACATTCACGAAAAGATGATGTGGACATCGAAACGGACGACAACGCGGGTGGAGGACATGGCATACTGTCTTATCGGAACCTTTGACGTCAGCCTGACGATCGCATACGGCGAGGGGCAACGTGCGTTTTACAGGTTAATGGAAGACAATTATCAATAGATGTGGAGAGTGGGAGATCATGGCATGGGGCCGTCCTTCCGCTGACAGTGCTGCCCTCCCTGAGTCTTCCCGTTGTTACAAAGCGCTCGGCGAAGCTCACATTGCAACACCGAGCGACAACAGGACGCACTGTGGCTCCGCTCGTGACTCTTCGGACAAGCGACACAAGCGAGAGGCACATTCTCCCTTGCCTTCACCACGTTGCTGGTCCGCAGTGCCGCACTCGTCCTCGCCCATTTCAGCACACCCGCTCGCCACGCCCTGCCTCCATCTCCCAGTCCGGCCCCTCGCAGCTCACTCCCCTGGGGTTCAGAGCGCGCGGTCCCGATCACCGGGTACACGCATCTGCGAGGTGGTCCCACCCAACCTCGCATCTCATAGTTGGCAACTCGCACTCCCGCCCACCTCCTCTCACCCCACTGCATACCTCTCCTCCCAGCCCATGGAACGACGTCCAAAGAGGACTCTCACAGCGCGTGTGGCGAGGCGATAGGCACTTTATCATGACCAAGCGAGGTTTGCAACTGAAGCTACTCATTCTGGACATCCCATCGTCTTCTCTGAAGTTGTTTGAAGGAACTGGAGCAGAGCGCGTGGAATGCACACGGTACGAGAAGTGTATTGTCGATGTCGTTGATTATTGGTATTTTGATACCAGTGGGCTGGGGGTGTTGAAGCCGGAGCAAGATCATTTGTGCCTACTACTGCGATCAGACCCTTTTGATCCATATGGAGAATGGGAGAAGGGGACGACGACGGAACTACTATTCGTGCGGTCGGATACGGAGATGAAGAAGGATCTGAGCATGTTGTGGTTGTAGCTGGGGGAGCGTTTGCCGAATGTGTATCGTATACCGCGAGCAGTTTCGTGGTCTTCGTTAGGGTTCTTGAAATTATTGACAGTGTAGGCATTTCCCGACATCATTTCCTTCTCAGATTTGATGGCAACGAAAGGGGATCAAATGTATGAATGAGAACGTCATTTGCGGAATCCAAAAGTCCTGTTATTGGATGAAGCAACGTCTGCGTTGGATTCAAACTCGGAGAAAGTGGTTCAAGCAGCGCTTGACCAAGCTGCCAAGGGTCGGACAACGATCGCGATTGCCCACCGACTCTCAACCATCCAGAATGCTGACTGCATGTGAGTCGTGCCTTTTTTGTTTTTCAGTCAAACGTTATCATCTAACGATGGTATTTTACAGTTACTTTATAACAGAAGGTCACGTCAGCGAGGCTGGCACGCACGACGAGCTTCTCTCTTTACGGGGAGATTATTATCAACACGTACAATCACAAACATTGAACAAGACGTGATCTTCAATTGGGTCATTCCCATCTTGCAGACGCATGGGCTCACCAGTTGCATATGCCTACGACCATTCACTGCGCTTTACGGTATAGACATCCATTCATGTGGCCTGCGATGATAACATAATATAATCAAACTCATGCCAATAGATGACCTGCCCTTCCTTTGTTTTCTTTTCTTTAGACATTCATTTGCAATCTATCCACATTTATCATGATCGGACAAGGTACTAGTTGGATTGAAGTTTGGGTGTTCTCCAGTTGTCAAGTGTCAGTTTCAAGAATCATAAGCATCTTTTCGACTTGTATAACAAAATTGTGTGGGTCAAACGTTCTGCCAGCCCGTGGGCCGTAACCCATACGTTTTTGGAGTTATGTTGTCTTCCTAGAGCCGCACGTCGTCGCCTCACAAATTGCCTAGATTACATATTGCGCGCCTCGACTCAGCCGCACAGCCCCGCAATGTTTGCTTCCCGCCATCTTGATGCCTTTTTCAGCAACTCTCCGGAGAGCGTTCTGCTCCGAACTGTCACCCTGCTCTATCCTTACAGATTTTCACGCACCCCCCATGTATCTAAACTTTGATTTCTTGGAAATTGATTGGACGAAGCTGGATATGTTGGCCTCAGGCTGCCACGGCCCACATTGGACTTTGATCGACTATTGGGACCCTCGAGAAGCTCCTTCGCAGGCATCTTGAAACCCATAACTTATAGTGGCCAGCGACTGTTTGGCTAAAACGCGACTTTGATATCTTGATAGGGTCGCCATTAGTATGGCGGCAATTTTGTTGCTCAACTAGACTTGGACCTTGGACCTTGAAGCAGAGCGCTCCGATAGTAAGTCACCAAGTCCATGGCATCTCGAATCTGATATTATACCTTCCTCACCTCAGGATTGCCATTGTGGCAAATTGTTCCAGCATTCAAAGTTTCAATCGTCAGGTATCTTGGTACGCTCATCAATTCCACTCAAATCCATCTCCACCTTTTACACGCCACATTCAAAACAGGTAAGTACCGTTGTTTTCCCCTTTACCGTAAACTTACGTTGGACTTTGTTCCCCACGTCAAACAGCTGCGGGTCCGTGACACTGCTTAGTTTTGATTATCTATGCTCACCGTCTGGCTTAGATAGGTGCTTCGCGGGTTTTTTCCATACTCGCAGGCCTTCGCAGGCGGGTCAAAATCGTGGGCTACAGATGGTATCCAGTCAGCCAAAGCTAAGCCTGGGGATGGTGACAAAGGCGGTCGGAGGGTTTTTACTAAAGTTAAACGACGAGAGGCGGGGCATGTCTCCGCTGCAGGTCTGTCTCTACCCTCATCCAACCCTCCTCATACTCAACCCCCGCGACTTCGCCAGAAAACGAAAGATGGTCAATCCATTCTATTCCATACCCACACCCTCTCACTCAGCCTTTGCAGAGATGTGATGGCGCAAAGAAACCAGACGCTTGTCAATACGACGATGGTAAGAGCAAGACGAGAACTCAGCTGTTGCGCGAAAACATCGAGCGCCTCGAACAGCGCAG
>JBBPNU010000633.1:0-14766 GCA_038091055.1 Leccinum angustisporum
CTTCAGGCGGCGACCTACTTGACCGGTCTGTCAGGAGGCGCGTGGCTTGTGACGTCCCTCGCGCAAGCCGACTTCCCGACGGTGCAGGAGCTCATTTTCGGATACCCTAATTCCACCGTCGCCAACGACACGTGGGGTGGGTGGAACACTGAATATGACCTCTTAGCGCCGAGCGGCAATTCCACCTTAGACGCTGAATATGTCGGCTCTTTGTTGCAGGAACTAGAGGGGAAATACAGTGCTGGTTTTGCTGTGACGTTGGCCGACTATTGGGGACACACTTTGGCGAGACATTTTGTCAATGGAACGTTCCCGTCTAATTTCTAAGATGAGTCCTACACCCATGGCTCAGGGATTTTGTGGTCGTCGGTGGCGGAAACGTGAGTAGCAAGTCATATAGGACGTTGACGAGTGTACTAATATTGGACACACACCGATACTAGCGATTCGTTTACATCGCATTCGATACCATTCCCAATTGTCACTTCAGACATTTCTGAGCCGGGTCAGAACGATTCAAACCTTGAACCCGATCAATTCGTACCCATCTCCAATCCTATAATCGAATTCAATGTCTGTCAGTACAATTCGATCAGTTCGTGCCGAGCGTTGCATACTGACATGGAAAACGTAGTCGAGATGGGCTCCTTCGATCCCATGTTATCCGCGTTCACCCCGACAAAGTACTTGGGAACGAGGAACAACTGCCTCTGCATCACCAACTTTGACCAGGTGTCACTAGTCGCCGCGTCATCATCTGCGCTATTCAACGAACTCAAAGTCACTGTAGGTCGACCTCAAATAATCTCAGTAGTTCATGAATCGACTTTTCAATTAGGGCACCTTGGAATCTGAGGTCGGGCTGCTGTCTTTGCTGAACTCATCCTTCCCAGAGGAAGGCATTGAAATCGACGTCGCATCGTGGCCCAACCCGTTTTATGGCATCGCACCGGAGACCTTTGTAGCGTCGAACCAAGTGGATCTCACTATCGTGGATGGTGGCGAGGATGGGGAAGTTATCCCATTGCAACCTCTACTCGTCAAGGCGCGTGCCGTGGACGTCATTTTGGCAATCGATGCTGTGAGTGCGGTCGTGGTTGTAGTCCCGAAAGTGTCCAGTTATGTAAGTGACCCGACAAACCACACTACAGAATTTCGACGAGGATAACTTTGCCGCTGGGAGTTCTCTGATCGTAAGCCACCGCTTCGCGCCTTCTGTGGTGTAGTATAATTGATGGGTAATCGTGACCGGTCGTCCTATCCTCTCTTCAGGCAACGCAGGACCGGGCGAAGTTGCTCTCCTCGGCCTACTCGTTCCCGCCCGTACCGACGACCGTAGACGAGTTCGTCTCGCAGAATCTCTCGACACGGCCGACGTTTTTCGGATGCGACGTGACGTGCGTGAATGCAAGCACGCCGTTGGTGATCTACCTCGCGAACGGGGGTCCACCGCGCAACGGGGAAGCGCCGCTCACGAACACGACGACCCTGCAAACGTCATACAATACGTCGTATGTTCAAGGGATGCTCGATCAGACGTTTGTCGTCGCTACCCAGGGATATCCCGCAGATCAGGGTGCGCTGACAGATCCGGAATGGCCGGCTTGTTTGGCGTGCGCGATCGTGGATCGGGCGCGTGAACGGGCTCTGGAGACGAGGAGTGGGGTATGCGAGACTTGTTTCAAGCGATATTGTTGGCCTTGAACGACTACTAGGTCGGTGCTGGTTGGTTTGAAAAGTGCGAGCAGGGAGGAAATAGAACGGTCCCGGACGCTCGGGAATTGTGATGACGACCGTTGAAGGCTTGGGGTCGTGGACTCGGAGCGGCCGCAAAAGCGAGGTGATACCCGATAACTTGGTCGATCTTATTCCTGGACCGTGATACGGTCCAGGATCGCCCGGAGGGCTTTGTCTATTTATAATGACCCACGTTTGATCTGAATCTGATGCATTTGACTCCTGGAGACCGACGTCTGTTGCGCCATAACTAGCATGAGCTCGGGTCGATGCTGATCGGATCTTTGGAATGTACGTGAGTTATAAGTATATTTTGGGTTGCGTCATTGGTCTGAGAAAGATAGGTTCTTTTCACTGGTTTCCAGCAGCCTGTAAGATGGTCACCGATGCAGTTCACCCCACTCCGTTGATAATCACCTCATCTCCCGTCGGACATCGTATCCATACGCACGTTGGTCCCGCCGGTAGAATTCACCTGCCGGAACTTTTTCAAGTTTCATTCCCACAGTGGACTCAGTTTCATTACTGCTCCCAGTCTTCGAGGAAACGGGTCGGGGTGGCGTCGCCGATTGATATTTCTAAGGCAGTGGAGGATCCAAGTGGCTGGGTGTACTTGTTTTTGCGGTGCTTGTAGCGTTCGTCAGGTCAGGTGACTGTCTATGAATGAGGCTGTGGAGCGTAGCGTCATTACTTAACCATTTACATAAGCGGTCCTTTTTTGTACATACTCGTTGCAACCGAACCATTGCCAACACCAGGGAGGGGAAGGAGGGGAAGCCCACAAGATTTCATTCTCTATCCAAATACCCTCTACAAACACTGCTATGCCACAAAGACTTCAGGCAGTGGAATATCTGCGAATCCCCGTACGTCGATTGCAGCATTACGGTTTATCTAAATTTGGTTCTCATCAATTTGATCACGTTGCTCCAAAGATTCGAAGAAGCCGTTTCGTGTCTACCGAGCCACTTCGTACGCGACTAGAACTCGGTTTTGTGTGGGCTATTATGTGTTGGGACCTGACCAGGCCCAAATGGGATGCAAACAAAGTTCACTTACCTCGTGATGCCAGGGCCGGCGCACCTGCAAAAGCTGTAGCCGATGGCACTGCCCTTGCGGGAGGGTGAACCATTAATAAAAAGCACTATATTGCGAGGACACAAAGCAACAACTTCAACTTCCCTTCGCTCCCTCCTGTCCTGAGCATGAGGATGATTCAAGCTAACTTCGCTACTTGGCTTGGCCTGTTATCGCTGAAAGCATTGCTTGTCCAAGCGCAGAGCATCGCCTCGAGCGCATATGTTCCAGTGGCCGGCGCTTGCCCAGATGGCTTCACGCTCGTCCGCATGGCGGGATCGTCGCCCACAAGTCAATCCCTATCGGACTCCGAAGTCTCATACGTCCAATCTCGTCAATCACAGGTCATCCCACAGGCATGGAAATCGTTTCTCGCCAACGTCGAGTCTACCAACGTCGCTCTGCCTTCATATGTCTCTGACATTCTGGATGGCTCGAGCACGGAGACCCCCAACTTTGGCATTGCGACGAGCGGAGGAGGGTACCGGGCATCGATCTTTGGCGCTGGCGTGCTCAACGCGTTGGACGGACGGAACGCCTCGTCGAACAGTGCCGGTATAGGCGGGCTGCTTCAGGCGGCGACCTACTTGGCCGGTTTGTCAGGAGGCGCGTGGCTTGTGACGTCCCTCGCGCAAGCCGACTTCCCGACGGTGCAGGAACTTATTTTCGGATACCCTAATTCCACCGTCGCCAACGACACGTGGGGCGGGTGGAACGCTGAATATGACCTCTTAACGCCGAGCAGCAATTCCACCATCGACGCTGAATATCTCGTCTCTTTGTTGGGGGAATTAGAGGGGAAATACAGCGCTGGTTATGCTGTGACGTTGGCCGACTATTGGGGACACACGTTGGCGAGACATTTCGTCAATGGGACGTCCTTGTCGAATTTCTATGACGAATCCTACACTCATGGTGCAGGTGTTTTGTGGTCGTCGGTGGCGGAAACGTGAGTATCAAGTCATACGGACATCAACAGATGTACTGACACTGCATATCCACCGGCGCTAGCGAATCGTTTACATCTTACTCGATGCCATTCCCCATCGTCGTATCGGACATCTCTGAACCGGGTCAAAATTATTCCAATAGTATACCCGGAAACTTCATCCCGGTCTCTAATCCTATAATCGAGTTCAATGTTTGTCAGTACAGTTCGAGCGGTCCGTGGTGAGCGTTTTGTACTGACATAGCACACGCAGTTGAAACGGGCTCCTTCGATCCTATGTTATCCGCGTTCACCCCGACAAAGTACCTGGGAACGAGGAACAGCAGCATCTGTGTCACCAACTTTGACCAGGTGTCACTAGTCGCCGCGTCCTCGTCTGGGCTGTTCAATGAGCTAAACCTCACTGTATGTCACACCACTTCTGTCTCAGTGCTGCCGTCTATGATCGAGACTTAAGAAGCTTTCAACCAGGGTGCTTTGGCAGCTGAATTGGGGCCAGCGCTGTCTTTGATAAACTCGACCATCCAAGAGCCGGGCATTGAACTCGACGTTGCTTCGTGGCCGAATCCGTTTTACGGCATCGCACCGGAGACGTTTATAGCTTCCGACCAGACGGATCTCAGCCTCGTGGATGGTGGTGAGGATGGAGAAAACATTCCATTCCAGCCTTTACTCGTCAAGGCGCGTGCCGTGGACGTCATTTTGGCAATTGATGCTGTGAGTGCAGATGCAGTTATAGCCTAGCCCTGTCGGCGGCAGTTACATAGTCTGACCTAACAAACTGCGCTGTAGAGTGAGGACACCGTGTACAGCTTTGCCAACGGGACCACGATGATCGTAAGTTGCTATTTCATGATGTATGGCCGTGGGTAACATGAACGACCCGGTGGGTCTCACCTCTCCTCAGGCGACACAAGATCGGGTGGAACTGCTTTCGTCTGCGTACTCCTTCCCTCCGGTACCGACGTCCGCAGACGAGTTCGTGTCGCAGAACCTGACGACGCGGCCAACGTTTTTCGGGTGCGACGTGACGAGCGCGAACGCGAGCACACCACTGGTGATATACCTCGCGAACGGAAGTCCGCCGCGCAACGGGGCAGCGCCGCTCACGAACACATCGACCCTGCAGTTGTCGTACAATGCGTCGGAAATTCAAGGGATGCTCGATCAGACGTTCGTCGTCGCTACCCAGGGGTATCCCGCAGATGCGGGTACGATGGCAGATCCGGAGTGGCCAGCCTGTTTGGCGTGTGCGATCGTAGACCGTGCACGTGAACGGGCGGGGGAGACGAGGAGCGGGGTGTGCAAAGATTGTTTTGAGCGGTATTGTTGGCCTGGAAGTGACGAGTGCTAGTGGTTACCCTCGGCGCTCGCGAGCTTTGCAAGAAAGAGAGGAGAATGAGTCGCGGATGCTTGGGAAGCGAGAAGACGACTGGCGGGCCGTGGATCGGTCCGAGCAGAGTGTCGCTTATTCTACTCCGAGTTTTGACGTGACAGTTGGTGATTTCGATGTTGATGGACTATATAACTATCCGTGTAGAACCGTAGCGTTTGGTTGAAAGGCCAATGCTGTATACATATACCCACGTGGATGGTTTTCTTCGAAATGCTGTTGCATTAATATTATGATATTGATACTACTACTACCCCTCTATGAGGCTGGGGAGAGAGGAGTGAACTGTATGAGAGCGTTTGGTACTCACAGTCAGTCCGAGGTTTACTAATACGCTCGATGGAGTCGCGGTTAACCTGGAGTGAAAGGATGACCGGATAGGTGGAGCGGTTCAAGCGGTGCGTTCGTGATGTTGGCGCTGACGGTTGATGTGTGATAGACGCTGAATCGATCTGAAACTAACTTTGCCAATGTCTACATGACATTTGGTTGTGAGGTTGATACATACGTACACGCATATTTGTTTTACTTCCCGAGACCTTCGTCGCACTATGGCATATCTGGGCTATCAGAGCCAATGCTCTTTCAGGAAGACAAGAAGCGGCCCGGTGTACCAGAGCGGTTCGGGGAACGACAGCATGGGACTATCGCGTCGGCCTGCGGGAAACAAAACCGTTGCGAATGAGTTCATTCGCGATCGCCTGCTAGCCACGCGCGCAAATAAACTCTTTGTCGCTCCGTGCGACGGGAGGAGAGGGAGGCAGTGGGCTGAGAGGAGGTGGATGGCTGGGACGGTGCTCTCGAGGAAGACCAAACTTACTGCTTCGACACAACCAGAGAGATCGCCATCAATCTTCCTGCAGAATTCAAGTTCCTCCAGTTCCCAATCCTCTCGCGACAAGTCGTGGTAAAGTTGAAAAAATGCACAGTTGGGAGGAAATGTGGGGCCATCTCTGTGAAGACCTACGCGCTGGGCATGGGCGATTCATCGCTCCGTCGGACATAGGTCTAGAAACCCCTTGGTGAGCTCGGTGCGGAGCGGTCCAAGCGGATCAGGCTGGCGGCGAGTTCCGGCTTCGCGACATTCACGCGACGCTGACACAGTGGGTATTTATCTAGACCCTGATCTGGATCTGACGCTACTGATGAGTCTAACATGGCGTTCGATTGAAAGGCTAATAAACACGTACATACATAGTCTCACTTCATAGCATGTCGAATCCAGATTGGCTGCTGTTCTTCGAGGAAACCCGAGGACCGTCGTACCTACTTGGCTGAGACGAGGGTCCAAGCGCAGTGTATGAGAGCTGCTTTAGGAGGTATTGTTTCCGGGTGCAACTAGTGGCACACTCGGCGCGCAAGTAAGAAGTTGCAATCTAATAACTGGAAAGTGCACGTGCAACAACAACTGGCGAGGGCGGTCCGAGCGGAGCGTTTGTGGCGTCGAGACGTGTCGGCACATACTTGACAGTCGGTATCTGGACGCAGATGCGTCGGACACTGATCTGAATCTGACGGCACTTATTACATGGCGCTTGGTTGAAAGACTGATACGTACAATATATATGTATCTCGAGACAGTACGCACTTGTACACTTTTTGAATAAACCGGGTGGAGAGAGTTCGGAGTTCCCATACTCTCTCCACCCGGTTTCTCGAAAGGGCGACCAGGGCAGCGACGACAGTGGGAGCGGTAGAGCGGTCCAAGGAAAAGTAGCTGGCTCTCACAGTTGTGTGACGTTGACACGCTGACAGCGAGTGGTTGGATACAGACGTCAATGGACAGTAATACTGATTTGGATCTGACACCAGATATACAACATTCGACCGAAAGTTTAATGCGTACGTACATACACGATCGTATCTCCATGATGACAAGTCTCTCGCGTCATAGCATGGTTGGGTTGCTGCTCTTCTTTGACGAATCCTGGTGGCTTCGTAGTGAATTTTCCAAAGGAGGCAGGCATCCAAACAGGGTACAAGTTGCTTGGAGGGTTGCTGTTGGGAGTGAGCTCGTGCTAGTACGCAGGACGCTTAACTGTGAGAGGGGCTCGGGAGCGCAGAGACGACCTGTTACAGCCATGGAGCGGTCCGAGCGGAGCGTCTGTGACATCCATCGACGCTGACAGTCGGTATTTTGACATGGATGATTGCACACTACATAAATCGATCAGAAAATCTGATGTTCCTGTCTCTATGTGGCGTTTGACTGAAAGGCATACGTACACGCATAATTATTTCTCGAGACGGACGTCTCCTGCACTATGGACCGGTGTGGCGTCGTAGCGAAGATTTCTTTTACCAATCGACTATTTGGTAAACCGGCGCGCCACTGACAAATTGACAGTGATGCACGATGCTGCACGAGGCATTGCAAGGTGGGTCGTAGATGCAAGAGTGGCGAGAGGTGAGGCGATTGAGTTGCGGTTATTGAATCGATCGTCTCCGTTTTCCATCATGCAGCGCCGCGTTTTCGAATTTCAGCAGCAACGAGGCTGATCCAGGCTCCAGCGTTAACTTCTTACTTCTATGTAGAGACGAGGAATCGCTGTTAGTGCTGGACGGTTGGAGGAAAGATTACCATAGTCAAATATTGTACCAAGTTGGCCAAGGTCAGACTGGACGACGCGGTGGACATTGGCATGCCGCGCTTGGCGATAGCGGAGCTCATAGTCAGGTGTCCTGAGGAACACGGAGAAGACCCGAGCGTTGCACGATGCACACGATAAACAAGTACTGGCAATGGTTCGGCAGATCGGTAGACCCTGAATCGCCGAATTTCAAGCTCAGCGCAGTTCGCGGTAGCGCCGCGCCGAGGATTCCGAACGAGTTGACCGTTGAACTTTGCACAACTTGAAGATGGCCGTAGTGCGATTTATTATTGTCGATCTTGCAGAGAGAGATCTGCTTTTTCGTTACGACCCGTCCATTATCGTCCCACTCTGCGGCGTTCGCCACAGCTTCAAATTTTCGCATCCTCGTTGCCATGCAGTTCCTGC
The DNA here is from genome assembly GCA_038091055.1 of Leccinum angustisporum. NCBI lineage: Eukaryota > Fungi > Basidiomycota > Agaricomycetes > Boletales > Boletaceae > Leccinum > Leccinum angustisporum. The sequence continues at coordinate 8,156 of JBBPNU010000633.1, forward strand.
CGTCACTGGACGTTTCTTTTTCTTAATTGGATGTTCCGTCTCTTGGCTTACCGTTCCCAGAGCTTTTTTGCTTGTGATCTCGGGCACGACTGCAATGCGGGTCGTGATCTGGAGTTGCAGTCCCTTGTACCGGTTCTGTTTCCAAAGGAACCTCGCCGGGGGCCTTCGCAGCTCAGCTCTGAAAATCGATCAAGGAACCCGGTGCCTTGCTTGAAAGCGCGGCGCTTCATTATCACCGCCATTTTGGGGGTGGTCGTTGAACGGGTGAGCATTCCTATGGTGATTTGACATATTCTATTCTGATTTACGCTGAACGAATTCAGAGTTCGAATTAAGACAATCTGGGCACGCGCTGGCGTCCTGGAGTTCCCCCGCAATGCCATGTGGACGCTAGCGAGCCATGGTGTGTGCCTTTTCTGTACAGAACGTGAGGCTGACTTCGAACATAGTTCACTCGGTGCATGCTGGCATTTCATAAGGGCTGGCCTGTAACGTCAGTCGCCCGCAGTCCCGCGCACGGTCTAGGGCGAGCGATAAAGTCACCGGGTGTCACGGCTCGGCGCGTTTATGTCCTTTGGGTTATAGCAAAAACACTCGATCGGGAAAGAGATCTACCAAGTTCTGATGACGTCCGGTCGAATGTCTGGCGGGTGAGGTGGAATCCTGTGACCGTTGTTATGATATGTTTTTGTCACGCCTCCGAGGAGATGCATATAAAGGTCGCTGTCTTCTCTTCATTTCTCGGACATCTCTCCATTCCCCCTCAAGACCTCGGCACAGGCCACTCTCCGTTCCCGCTCGCTATGGATTCAGCAACGACCCTTTCTTGGATATCTCACAACATCGCACTCGCCTCTCTCTGTCTCTTTCTATCCTATATCGTCACCCATGCGATATACCAGCTCGTCTTTTCTCCTCTGAGCGCAATACCCGGTCCCTGGTACGCGGCGGTGTCCGATCTATGGATGACGACGCATGTTCTCCGCCTCCAGCAATGCATGAACAATCACCGCCTGTTTGAGGAATACGGCCCCGTCGTTCGTGTCGGTCCCAACAAGGTGATATTCAAGGACATCACGTCGATGCGAAGCATATACTCGGTTCACAAATTTGACAAGAGCAAGTTCTACAAGAGTCTACTTACGTTTGTCATTTCCCTTGTCCACCCCGCGCTCGTGCTGACCGATTCCTCTATAGGAACGAGAACAACCATGCGTAAGAACTGTTCCTCCTTCATCATTGCGCATATATACTTATTTGATCGCAGGATGACCACTCTGGATCATATCGGACACGCGGTGCGACGAAAGGGGTATGCGCCGCACTATACTCCGGCGAATTTGGCTCTGTTCCAGGCAGAGGCATTCGACCACGTCCTGGAACTCGTTGCGGTAGGTTGCATTCGATCCGTTTTGTTTTTCCCAAGTCTCAATACCAGTCAGGCTCTCGAGCACGTCGGGGGTAAACATTCACTAGACTGCCTCGCGCTGTTCCGCCACTACATGGTTGATGTCATTATCGCTTTTTCTCACGGCTATCGCCAAGGCGCTCTTAGCAAGTGGATTCTCGGCGGGACGGATCCAATTGCGACTGCTATCTCTGACTTCCCAAAGAGAGGGATCGTGGTAAGTTCGGTTTAAGATGTGTGTGGGGTGCATGCTGACTGGGCGTTTAGCGAAGCACATTGCCTTCTTGCGTATGGAACTTAATTTGTCGTATCCCGAACCGCAGGTGGCGTCAGATCTGCGACTCTGATAAGATCATGGGCGAGGTTTGTGGTTTACGTTTTATCGAGCGGTCGCGCTGGTCCTGATTCACGCAACGATTCAGTTTGTTGGCGCTCGAGTATATGAAATGCGCGCCAAAGCGGAAATGTCGGATTCGGAAAGGAACACCTTGTTGCAGCGCCTTCTTGAATACAAATATTCGCCAGAGCAACAGATGCCAGACCACGACATCATTTCGGAGCTGATGGGACATATGTTTGTCGCTTTGCTTGAGCTCTCCGCTGTAAAGGTCTAAATGTCGCTCTAGGATTGCGGGTTCCGATACCACTTCGAACACCTTGTCTTACTTTTTCTGGGAGTTGACTCGCAGACCGGACATCTTGAGCAAGTTGCAAGCGGAGCTCGACCAAGCCATGCCTGATGCCCGCGTCGTACCAGACTTGGCCGTGCTTCAGAAGCTTCCGTACTTGAACGCGTTTATCAAAGAAGGTAAAGCGTTTCGTTGGATATGTCGAACGCAGGGAACTGAAGTTGCATAGGTTTCCGATTGTACTCTCCAGTACCCAGTGGTCTTGAACGTGTTGTTCCTGCATCTATTTCCAAGAACGGTTCCTTGGATGAATGGTTTGATCTAATGGGTTATGCTCTACCTCCGGGGACAGTAGTTGCGACGCAAAGCTGGTCGATGCACCGTGACCCCGCCGTCTTTCCTTCTCCGGATAACTTCATACCCGAACGATGGCTTCAAGGGGCAGACGCCACTGAGAAGATGGCGCAGTATCTGATGCCGTTTGGGATAGGAAGTCGCCAATGTGGAGGGATGAATTTGGCTTACATGATGCTCAGAGTTACGGTTGCGACGCTAGCAAGGAACTTTAACGTCACGGCCTCCCCCGAAACTGACGAGAGAAGTATGGAAATCAAGGACGCCTTTGTGAGCTTCCCTTTCAGGTTTATTACGGTTGTGGTGCTCAATGCTGTTGACCCAGGTTATCTTCCCAGCTGCCATGGAATGCAAGCTCGCCTTTCACCCCCGCAACTAATTAGCGTCCGCACGATACCCATCCTACACTCACGGCCTCTATGAACATGTTATACCGTCTCCCCTTCATCTGTTCTCTCGTATCTTAAGGCACCTTATAATCACTTAATAATTTGTTTTGATGTACTATGTCTTTGGTCCCGCTTTCGTTGTTTCTGGTTAACGTTGTCGGTGCATTTGAGGGCTATTTTTGATATGACGAAGGAGTTTTAGATACCCAGTTTGGCAGGACCAAGAATGTTGTAACCGCATTTCAATTAGATATATTAGATTCTTTCTCTTACTTGAAACTTCGGCGACTCGGCAACTGGGCAACGTGTTTGATTGACATTGTTGAAAACCATGACGGCAAGCCCTGCGTCGCCGGGCCTCAAAGCACCTGAATCTCAAAACGTCGAGGACGATAAGCAGTTACGGCGACCGACCTTTACAGAACGTCTTCGGGCCATGTTCTCCACAAGTGCAAGTCCAGAAAATGAGGCGAAACGAGCCATGAAGAGTCGCCATTTGATGATGATTGGTCGGTTGCTTGAAGCTATCCTTGTTGTCGCTGACGCTATGTAACGTGATATTGTAGCCATTGGTGGGACGATCGGGACGGGTATATTTTTGAGTGCAGGATCGGTGAGCAAGCTCTAGGTCATGTTTCACGTTTTCTCATGTCAAAAGGCGATTGCGCTGGCTGGTCCCGGGAGCGCCTTGTTGTCGTACGTGGTCGTGGGGGTGTTTGTGTATTCGGTCGTGATTACGCTGTCAGTCAGACCTGTGCGCTGATAAGTGTCGTTTCCTGACGGCGATTGGTCGACCATTCGTTTCCGCCCGTCCCTCCAGCGGCGAAATGTCAGCCATGTACCCGGTCTCTGGCGCTTTCTCCACGTTTGGGAGTCGGTTCGTATCGCCTGCGCTTGGGTTTACGCTAGGTGTGTACTAGATGCGTCATTTCAGGTTGGTGGTATTGCGAGGGCTGATCTGAAGATACACTATACATAAAACAGGTTGGAATTACTGGTTACAGTGGTTCGTGAAAAGTTGAGACTGCGACGGAAGCAAAACTTATTTTGTTCGCATCACAGGAGTCTGTCTATACGTGAGTACACGGCACGGCATCTAGTGGACGGTGTTGGACTGACCGCTTACTCGACCCGATCCCCTCCTTTCCCCGCCCACTTTAGCAAGCGAGTTGACAGCGGCCGCTGTGATACTGCAGGTATGTTGATCCATCCGTTTACCTTGGCGTATTCTGATTCGGAGAATATGCACGGACGGACGGAACTAGTTTTGGGCGCCGCAGGTTCAGTCCTGGCAGTGGGCCCTCGTGATAATCGCCCCCATATTCCTGATGCAGCTCATACACGTCCGGGTCTACGGTAGGTGGCCGTCTTTGGCAAGCTCTACCTGTCTGTGATTTGTTTTCTGAGACCCTCGACCCTGCTCTCGCTCTTTCGGCAGGCGAATCCGAGTACTGGTTTGCCTCCATCAAGGTCGTGATGATCGTCCTCTTCATCGTCATCGGCCTCATTTACGACTGGGGCGGGATAAAGGGGCATCCAGGACCCGTAAGTCGCCGACGTGATTCTTCTTTCGATTCCGAATCTGATTCAGGGGGTGGGTTGGGGGCGGATCCCTTGTCAATTGAATTGAACTGTATTCGACAAACTACTAAACGGAACAACACGCACGTGTCCTCACTGGCATTCCACTACTTTTTTCAGGGGCTCTCAAACTTCCAAAACGGACAAGCCTTCATCGGCGGATTCGCCAACTTTGCACAGACGTTCGTGTACGCGTTCTACTCGTTTGGGGGCGTCGAGCTCGTCGCCATTGCCGCGGGCGAGTCTGCGCACCCGTGGAAGGCGGTGCCGAGCGCCGTCAAGGCTACCTTTTTTCGGATCGTGCTCTTCTACGTCCTGACCATCCTCACGATCGGGCTGTGCATTAATTGGCAGGATCCGACGCTGCTCAGGGCGGCTAGCGGTAAGGACGTTTCGTCGTGCTCGTCGACCAATGTTCAATAATGACAATGCTACAACGTTATGGTATTACACATCGTACATCGTATAGATTCGGATGTGACGGCCTCCCCGCTGACAGTCGTGTTCAAACGCGCCGGATTTGGCGCCGGTGTACACGTCGTAAATGCGGTCCTCCTCACTGCCGTGCTGTCCGCGACGAACTCGGCGTTCTATGGAAGTTCGCGAATGCTGCTCGCGTTGGCAAAAGCGGGGCAGGCACCCCGCATCTTTGGCTGGGTGAACAAGAATGGCGTTCCCGTTCCCGCGTTACTGTGAGTCAACTACGTTATACTACACTGCTCGGGACGATAGATTGACCCTCCCACTTACCCTTCATCAGGATGTCCCTCGCCGTGTCATTCCTTGCCTTCCTGACGGACATCTGGGGCGAAGGTGTCGTCTTCACGTGGCTGCTCAACCTGACGGGAATATCGGCGCTGCTCGTGTGGGGCTCGATCGGGCTCATCTCGCTCCGCTTCCGGGCAGCATGGCGCGCACAGGGACGACCGCTCTCCGACCTGCCGTACGTTCAGCCCCTGTTTCCGCTCCTGCCTATCGGCGTCGTCGTCCTGGCCGTGCTCATGTTCGTCGCGGAGGGGTACGCAGCGGTCGTGGAGCAGCCGTTTAGCGCACGGGTGAGTATCTGTTTTCGGTTCTAGGCCCATATATGCGCGTCGTGACGTGCCTTTCTCTTTTCTTTGATTTGTTCATGTTTTTCTCACTTTGAACGCTGCACAGAACGTCGTTGCGACGTACATCGGAGTCATTCTCTACGTTGTTCTCTACGCGGGCTACGTTGCGTACGAGCGGTTTTGGCTCGGAAGGCGGGTCCATCTCGTACCGCTCTTGGAGGTCGACCTGGCCACTGACGCATCGTGGAACTCCGGGGATGTGGCACGCATGCGGGAGGAGGAGGAGGAGAAGGGGAATGAGGGGCAAGAGCAGGAGCAGGAGGTGTTTGAAAAGGCAGAGGCTAGCACCAGGGCGATGTCTTGGTGGTGGTGGGTGCGTCGGGGGGTGAAAAGGGTGATGTCGTGGTGATGGTGATTTGGGGACTGCCAAGCCCGAAAATGGCGAGAGGAAAGGAGTGGAGTGGCTGCTCGAGATACCGCATACATACCGCATACAAACTACTGACGGCCGGAACGATCAAATCGTACACACCGAGACTCTACTATCCAGTCGATCGATCAAACGTTTACCCAGAAAAAGGCAAGGGTGAGGATCAGAGTGTGTATGTGTGTGGGACGTGACGGTGAATCACGAACGCACCTCTGTCTCAGTGGAAAGGGGTGAGGAAATCAAGTGAAAGGGTCGGTCAAGGGTGGTTGAGCCCCCCTCAGTCGCTGAAAAATTTCGATGAGGATGGGAACGTACAGTACGATGCATGCCAGTGCTCGTCCCTCTTTCGCTGCAGCCATCCCGTTCTGTCCAAGTGTCTTCATGAGCATGCGAACATGGATACTCGACGACGCCTCAGCTTGACATGTCTTCGGCGGAGGATCAAAGGCTGCGAGTCGACTCGGGACGAGATCTGCAGATCGGATCCGAGGGCCCCTAGTTACAACCCGAGATAGAATAGTTCCTACAAGGGCCGAAAAGGAGCTAAACTTGTTAGGCTCACCAGGCTCCGGGGATGGGGTTTCGATCACAAGGGGTCTGGCTGTGCGTGGTAGAGTATTGTAGTTATCTTTCCAGGCCCAACAACCTGTCTCACCAAACTGGCAAGCGCTTGTTGGTCGCGAAAGTGACAAGCTCCAGACCATTGTATGTGTGACTCGCACGCGCACGAACCGACACCATCCCCCCGCCACCAACTGTCAGATATGG
>JBBPNU010000634.1:0-14759 GCA_038091055.1 Leccinum angustisporum
GGTTGTGCTTGAGGGTGAGGGAGACGGCGCGGCGCGGGTATGATGGTGTTGTGACAGACGCGGTGTCCCGGCATGTCCTCTCGACTTGGCGGAAGAAGGCTTCAATGAGCCCGCACGGAGCTTGCACATCGTACGAAAAGTTGATCCTTTCGAGAACAGAGGACGTGACGAGCGACAGGAGAGCCGTACATTGCTCGAGCGAATCTGCCGACATTTTGAGAGACTTTAAGGTGGGGAACGTCCTCTCGCCGCTATGACAAATATATCTTTTGCTAGTTCCTTCTGTGGGACAGCCATTCGACAAGAAGTCGAGCTCGATGTCGCGACCTATGGACAAACTCATCTCCTGCAGGGACTGCATCCCGACGAGACACGCCAAACACTCGGCCGAGACGTGAACCGACCAGCTAAGCTCCAACTTCCTCAAGTACCTGAACTCGCCTTCCAACAACCTCACCGCCAGGGACGAGTTCGACGATGCGGACGTGAATGATTCAATCTTGAGGGACTGTAGTCGCGTCGCCTTGGTCCGTATGGCCTGAAAAAGGTTGTAGACGTCTTCCCCCTTTGAAGCTCTTGGACATATGATGCTCAGGCTCGCCAAAGACTCCAGGTGTCGCTCGGTCGACAGGACGGACGTCAGCATATTTATCATTGACGCAGTGACCGAGATGACCGAGTAGTCCAGGGTCCGAAGACAAGGAAACAATGTGCCGAAATTCGAGGGCGTAAGGAGACTAGCCAGCGCTGCCTCATCGAGTTTAGGAAGTGAAAACGACGCAGGTTGGGAGATGGACTGGACGCGACGAGCGTACTTGCTGATGGCGGACCAGTCCTGGTAGGTGGGTTCTCTCTTGAGGGACTAATTAACGCGGACGCGCCCGGAGGAATGAGTGATAATCATCAACGCGAAGTCCAACAAACGAGCGAGGACGAGGGAACTCACGATGGTCTTTCCTCGATTGGTTAGCTCCCAAACGTCGGACGGTAGGCATTTGATGAGGGGAACCAGCGAGTGTTGGGTTCTCCAGAGGACGTCGAGACAAGGTTCTGCGAGCGCTTTGCAGGTCCGGGCGAGCTTGGCGACGTCCGCAGAGTTCTTGAAGTAACTAGTAGTGGCATTCCGGGCAGAGCGGTCGTCCGCAAGGAAGTGGATGATGTAGAGCGCGAGCTCGGGGATGAGGAGACAGTGGTGCATTGTGGTTAGAATTGGTGATAGAGGAGCACGGCAACGAGAAAGCCGTCCGAGGTCGGCGGTGCTGGGACTCGGATCGGGTGGGGACTAAAGATGGGGTTGGCAACCGACGTCAGCGCCTTGATAAGAAAGTTGTCAACAAGAAGTGACACACAAGCCAGCAAGTGGGCGGCCAAGTTTATGGCATGGACAAGGACCCAATTCCGGTTTTCTCAGACTTTTTGTGGTTCCGAGATTGCAGAAGAAGTTATCACGCTAATAGCTTGGCGACCCACCGTATAGCCGACAAGGCCATCGCGTTTGTTCGTCATCGCTACCATTCTTGACGTGGTTCCTCCCTTCGTGAAATCGCCGCACGCATAGAAGAAGTTGGATGAAGGTAAAGGCAGAATCGCTAAAGCGCTCGTTGAGCCGCACACGCCGTTTTTAAAACGCGGAACCTGACCGCATCATCGACTCGCCGCTTCCCGGCTACATACTATCTCGTAATTCCAGCAGACGGCGAGTCTGAATCCCCTTCCAAAGGAGCTCCGAATCCAAGACTCATCGCACGATCGTGTGCTGGCACTGTCTCCGAACCCGAACAACGCATTTTGAAACACCCGCCACAGCCTGGTAACAAAGCATGGCCCATGCATTGCGGATAATGTTTTGTTCAATTTGCTGCGCTCCACAACATTTTCCAAATTGCAATTTTCTGCCGGTGCGACGTGGCCCACCTGTCAATGCGCTGTCATATAATTGACGACGTTCGAATCGACCTCAGGAGGTTGAAAGGCGTATATACTTGTGCTGATAAGGTGAGAGTAAGCAGTTGGCAGCGTTGCAAACTTTTTCCTCGTGTTGTCCCAAGACATCGTCTCTATCTATATCCGATTGCAATAAGGAGCCGAAATATTAACATAGATCCTCGGCGAAGGACAGGAGGTGTCTATCGCTCTATGAACTGGTGTTTCTTCCAGAAGCTTGATGTATTTTTGCGGTTCGTAGACGGTGAGCCGCTATCGTTCCGTTTAGACTGCACGCATCTTTACTCACCAAATGATGCTTCTGATAGGCACGTCTGATGGCGTCCTTTGTTATCAATGATTCCCGGGCCGTGTACCTCTCCGTTGTTGGGCTTGTGAGTATTAGGTTCAAACTATGACACGGCAGGGCTTCCACCGAAAGTGCTCAAAGTTCTGGGCGTATTGAACGCATTCCTGGCTTCCCGAGCGTAAGAGGCATTCCAAAAGCGAGCAGCAAACGTGTCGTCGCCAAACACGTGTTTCTACCATGTGTTTCTCCTCACCCGGATCCAGCCGTTTCCGCTCCCTTTCCACAATAGACCACATCCTTCCGACGGGATCTCCAATGCGAAGGTTACCCGTGAACGAAAAGTTCCATGGACATTCTTCAATCTTCGCAGCCGCATTTGTTTAGCCGAAGCTCATTTTTACTTGCAGCGAAATGCATTTGATAGCCTGCAAGGGGTTTACAGTAAACCAGGTTCACAGGACCCTTTATGCTTTCCCGAGCATTCCACCTTTGGAGGTTGGAAATGTATCGGTGAGTGATTGCAGCATGTGTGTCGAGGAGCCAGTTCAAGAACGCAGCACAAAGGAGTTACAGAATCACATGGTCGCCCATTCAGTCTTGATCGCGTAATGATGGTATGCATATGGATTCGGTGTCTCTGTGTCCATCTTCATTCGTCTCTATGGAACTAGCTTTTTTTTCAACTCGTATTTCATTCTACCTAGGCGACAGAAACGACATGTGTGTCGTGCACAACCGTGTTTCCTAATGGAGTACACTCTGTCATTCTTTGATCTCAACAATGCCTTGCATCCCCTAGTAAGTACTTCTTGTTTACTCTGTTTGGTGAAACGTCATCGGGATTGTCACCCGATCCGCTTGCCAAAATCGAGCTCGAGTCTAGTCCCGTCGCACGGAGCAATGTCTCCAACATCACTTTGCTGGTTCTGACGATCTGATAAAATGTGCCGGAAAGCCTTCGTGATCACGAGCATTTCAGATACTCTGGGGTAGCCATGCAGCGGAGGTCTTCAGTGAATATACACATTCCTCGCCATCACGCGGTTCCAGTTAGACTCCATTGGGATCAAGAACTCTGACTCTGTTGCAACTCGAGCCATCTACCGCGCGATGGCACCCCGGAAGGTGTTTCCATCGCAGCTATGGAACGTATGGAACTCAACTCCTCCAACCCAAAAAACTACCATACGCAACGGTCCTCCATATGGAAGCCTGTTGCGTGTTCCCTTGCTTGTGGCTAATTCCACCCCGACTAGCGCACGCCACCAACTCTGTTCGTCGCAGGCTTTGCTGGCAGAGGTCACACTCCAGTCGACGTTGCCAGAGACGGGGGTGTCCCATGGGTTTGCGTCCATATAGAGAACCGCCTGGCCATGGACTCTGGGGGTGCTTTGCTGCTCTGTATAAGAGGATCCTGCGCTGCTGTAGCATGAGCAACAAACTGAATCGATCCCTTTGGCGATGAAGTCCTCTTTCCTTGCATTCGTTGTGCTGGCGGTGTCTGGATGCGCGGAGGCTGCGTCCTATACGCAGACAGCCAGTCTCTCCGGGCAATCGTTCCTCAATGCATTTTCGTGGCAGGCGATTGCCGATCCGACCAATGGGCGAGTGTACGTGTTTTGTTGTCGTGTCCTCCATTTGTTTTCCGTAGTATTCGTTCTGATGGCGCGAGGTAATTAGGAACTACGTTAGCCAATCGACGGCGAAAGCGGATGGCTTGTACTCGGTTTCTGGGAACACTGTTACTCTGAGGGCGGACGATACGACCGTTCTTAGTTCCAGCGGAGCCGGCCGAAGCTCGTTCAGACTGATGTCCAACAATCAGTACACCACACATGTCGCGATGTGAGTGCGATGTGGTGTTGTTCTTCACGTTGTAAAAATAGCAATGAATTTAGGTTCGATGTCGGACATATGCCCGAGGGATGTGGCACATGGCCGGCTATCTGTGAGTCGCCTGATTGGTCTGTAAACACGCAGTGCTAAAAATCCGTTAGGGTTAGTTTCACCTCTGGATCGAGGTATTTACTAACACTATCTACCTAATCTTCGCCACATCTAGGGTACGTTTGTTCTAGTTTTGTTTGCCGTGTAGATTAACACTGTACCCAGGAAGTCGGTGCTAACTGGCCGAATGAGGTAAGGGCGACTGCGTGTTGTTTAGGAGCGCGTCTAATGTTACTACTTAGGGCGAGATCGATATCGTCGAGGGCGTCAATAACGAGACGCCCAACCAGTCAACCTTGCACACGACTGCTGGTAAGTTTTGCAGGGGGGAGAATAGACGTGCTTTTTCTTTCTCATCACCCCAACAGGTTGTACCATGCCATCATCTCGATCTATGACAGGGTACGTTTCCGACTTTCACACCTTACCCCCGCGATTTCACATCCTTCTCGACTTTAGCACGAGCACGGGGACCGATTGTGACGTCTACACCACCAACAATGCCGGATGCGGCGTTCAGTTGGCTGATCCGAACAGTTTCGGGCCCAACTTCAACAACGTCGGTGGTGGCTGGTCAATTTTCATTCTCTTAACCGCCAGCGTTAATCGCTGATTTTGGAGTAGGTATGCGATCGAGCGGAGCTCCAGCTACATCTCTATATACTTTTGGGAACGCGGCAGCTCGTCCATTCCTCACGAAGTCAAGTACCCTGGGTCCACGGTCGATACCAGCACCTGGGTGAGCTGATTCCGAGTCGCACCTCAGGGTACTTTTTTTTGGGAACCTCACTGACGCTTCCCCCTCGGTCAGGGAACGCCTGCTGCCTACTTTCCGAACACACACTGCAATTTCTCGTCTCATCTCGGGGCTATGAACATCATCATCAATCTAACGTTTTGTACGTGTGGTCCGAGTATTCTTTCATGCAAACGGGTTGCATCATGAGTCACTGATTTTTCGTGTCGGTTGTTTCGCAGGCGGAGATTGGGCCGGGGCTGTCTACTCCTCGGATGGATGCCCCTCCAGTTGCGTCGGTGAGTTTCTAACGGAGCCGATCTTCTTCTCTTCCCTTGCGAAAGTGCGACTTTGAATGTTGATATCTATTTCGATCAGACTATGTGAACAACAACCCGACGGCGTTTTCGAAAGCGTACTTTGAGTTCAATGCTCTGAATATTTACGAGTAAACTGGTGGATGCTCATTGGAGATACACCCAATGTTTTTATTTCAGTAAATATAATATTCTTCATTCTTGCTATATATATATGCCTTCTTGTTCCTCCGTCTTCTTGGATACAGTAGATATCCAAGTCGGAGGAAATTGATTCTACCATGACAATAATGTTTGAGTATGTGATCGTGCGTGAGTATTTCTCTGACTTGACACCCAGTGGTCTCTCTCTCTTCAATGATTGACCTCTTTCAGTGCAGCTGTGGTGATTTATCCTATCTATTCTTCATTTCGACGGTCCAGGAGTGAAGCTTATCTTCCTCCCTGATTGCATTCATCTAGAAAGCAAAGAATCTCATGTTCTTTCTCTTTTCTTTCCACCGCATTTTTACTTACAAAGCCTACTGAAACAAACCCCCAGAAATTTCTACCAGAGGCCCCTGAATCTGCATACACTTCCACCAAGCTTCGACTTCCAGTCATTGGTACCTTCTGGTCCGTTTATGGAAAGTAAGTGTAAGCAATTGATGTCTATTTGTACAAGTCTAGATCGAGGAAATACCTCCAAACAAGCGCTTGGTCCAAAGAACTTCCACAGGACATACGCCATGGCGGACCCGGACATCGATGCATTCGTGCGATGGTTTCAATCGAATGGAGGGTTCATTGATACGAATGCGATGGGAATCACCACCTTCCTGGACAGCGGACGTGGAGCGGTGGCCTTGAATGACATTCCGGTGTGTGTGCACAATCTCAACGAATCCGGGCTTGTCGTCGCTGACTGCGACCGTTAAAACGCTAACCGGTGGCTGTTGACTTATCTTAACTTGCTTTGTGGAATTATCCTTACTTTCAATCATTGTGAACGGCTCGGAACCTGAACAGGAAGGACACACCCTTTTCACTCTGCCGCGCACCCTGACGCTGTCGACGCGAACGTCCCCGCTTCCCTCTCTCTTCGGCCTCGACGCATGGCGTGCACACGGATTGCATAAAGGCTGGGTCGGGCTGATTTTGTGTATTATGTGGGAGGACGCGTGGACGCACGAATCGGATTCCGTGGACGGGGGTAGGCGAGACCAAGGACAAGAACTGGGACAGGACCTTGGAGATCACATACGGACGAAGTGGGGACCGTATATGCGCACCCTCCCGACGATGTTCGATACCCCGATGTTTTGGAGTACGGAGGAACTCGAAGAACTGCAGGGGACAGCCGTGGTAAGTCGATCGATCGATTCTGAGCTGATCGAGGATGGCACATGGAAATATTTGATGGGATCTTCCTCGCGGTGTCTGCGTGATAGATAGATAAGATAGGTCGTGACAATGCGGAGCGCATATACGTCGAGCAGCTCGTTCCAGCCATCAAGGTTGGTGGATGTTCTGTAATACGTTACACCTCGTTTTAACCATTGCAACTAGACATCGCCCACACTCTTCCCACATTCTCATCATGAGAAGTGGTATACTGTTGATGCGTATCACCGTGCTGGGAGTCGCATCCTATCACGTAGCTTCACAGTCTCCCGTTGGACGGGTGACGAAGCGGAGGTGGATGAAGAACCCAGCAGTGAAGGAGGTGCAGATGAAAAGGATGAAGACAAAGTCGAAGATCCCCGTGTCAATACCTCGACTGACTCGTCCATGCATCTTGATGACGCTTATCCTGAAGGCCCCAACGAAGAAATGAACTCAGATGAATCCGATGATGAAGATGATGACCCTTCAGATGTGGCTATGGTACCGATGGCAGACATCTTGAATGCAAGATGGGGCAGCGAGAACGTGAGTCGAGTTCTATCGGATCGTATTCTGCATATCTGATTTCATGCACTGTGTTTCTTTGCTTTCCTGATCGTCCTTTGGCTACTTTTACTGGGCTGATCTTCGCAATTGCTGTTTAGGCGAAATTGTTTTACGAACCGCTTAAATTGCGAATGATCACAACAAGGAATATTCAGCAAGGGGAGCAAATTGTATGTGTGTCTCCATCTTTGCCTGTGATCCCTAGCTAATTTGTTACTTCCTCGATAAATGGCAATGATGGGTGCCTACGGGCATAGTTCAATACATACGGCGACCCGCCCAATTCAGATCTTCTGAGAAGATACGGGCATGTTGATCTGGTCCGACTGCCCTCTATTTCATCCATTTCTATGCCTGACGAACATGGAGACGTGGAAATGAAAAGTGACGATATGGATGCCATGCAGCATTTGGGCAACCCTTCAGACATTGTAGAGATTCGAGCTGATCTGGTTGTCCACACGGCACAAACGAGCAAGTTCGGGTTGAAGGCGAAGGATGTGCACGCACGAATCGAATGGTGGCTTGATGAGGGTGAGGATGAGTATGTTTCGTCACCCCTTTCCTTATTCCCACTCTTCCATGTACCTCGATATTCTCCTTTTGTTGCTTTCGCGCTCTCGGACAAGGTCGTACTGACTTTGCTCATATGATCTTTTTTAGTACTTTTGTGCTCAGTCTGCCCGAAAGCGACCCTCGCTTGTCTGCGATTCTGCCCCCCGAAATCATCTCGCTCGTTCGTCTGCTTATTCTCTCCGAGCCTGATTTCGAGAGCGCTCGTTCAAAGGGAAGGCTTCCAAAAGGAATATTGGGAAAGGGCAACGTGAAAGATAACAAAAATGTGCTGGAGATATTAGACGAGGTATTCAGGCAACGCGAGGGGATATATGCCGGTGGTAGCGTCGAGGTTCGGTTTTACTTCAATCCAACTAGGGCGCTGATCGGACCGTTTGTTCACGTCTTGCCAGGATGACGAACGCCTGCTCTCCCTTTCAAAAACGCTCGCAAGGAGAAAACGACATGCCGTGGTCGTGAGGCTTGGGGAGAAACGAATTCTGAGACATATAAGGCAAGTATTGATGGTGACGCTTGCCGAAATCGGTGTTCCTAGCGAAGCTGGGTGCGGAGCTGGGACACGGGACACGAGGACAGACAAAAGGGATGTGAATGGTGGAAAGTATGCGGGAAGCAGCAAAAAACGCACTGCCAACGGCACGGAGGAAGATCGTGGGCGGAAAAAGTCACGGAAGTAACGGACCTCCGAAAGAATGTCACGGCCATGTTCATCTAGCCTTTTTTTCTTTTCACTGGACGGAGATTGGGGAACTGTGACTTATACAAGAGGCTTGATGAATTTACTGGGCATTGAACAAGATTCAATGTCTACATCAAGGTTAGGTACGTTTATGTCAACGCACCGGGATCCCGTCATCCAGCACTCAGTACTCAGCGTAGCCTAGTCAGCCCGCATCAGATGTGATTTCGCAAACCATTTTCTGATTTTCCAGAATCCAGGGTTCGTATTTAATCAGATTCTTCGCATCGACGGATGTTTCCAAACTAACCATACGTGACACCACCAATCGGGATGGTTAGCGCCTCCTTACATGCACTTGAAGCCGAGACTTTATCTTTATAGATCAGACCCTGGATATTATTTGTCGTTTCTCTATGGAGTAAATGCCAAACTTTGATGATCATCCGATCCTGGGCCGAGGCTCTTGGCGATAGGGGAAAAGGAACGTGGCACGAACTAACACTGCGGTATAGTAGTTCACCATTGTCATACCGAGTCACGGATCCTCCATATTTCAATCAACGTTCAACGCGCAACGTTGCAACGTCAACGACTGTTGAAACGAAGTAGCGGGCGTCCTGGACCTCGCGTCGCAGCCGCATCACATAATATGGCGTCATGGGCATATGTGTCACATGTGTGGCATCTTTTGATTTTTAACCTCCGCAGATATGTGTGGCAGGGGATAACGAGATACTTGCGGAGAGGGGCTTTATCACGCGGAAAGGAGCCACAGCTGGCAATGTTCCGTGCCGGGGGCCAGCGTTAATGTTGTGATTGAACCCTGGCCATGCTGCTGCGGCATTCGCCGATAGGCTGACATGACGGGTTCCTCGAGGATCCTCCGCTGACAGTTGTATCTCGAATCTCCTCTTCATTTACGAACTTAGTATGTGACCATTGAGGGGCCGTGCTATCATTTCGGTCGGGTCAGGATGATGAGAGCAGCACGCGCATGAAAAATAAAATTGAAATGAAATGAAAGTGAAAATGAAGGAAGAAGGAGCAGGTAGTATGGATGGCTCCGCAATCTCATAATCATTGGTAAACTAGTACATGATACTAAGGTTGAAACCTTTCCCGACAACACGTGGTGCTTTCCATTCAATGTAAGAAGTCACAGTGTAGTCGCTTCGGATCGGCCAGGTGGGGAGACCAATTTATTCTAGATCTAAAGTGGTGACTAGCCGGCGCCACAGTGTGCCCTACCCATTTAATTGTTTAGACTCGATGGGCCCCCTCTGAGAAAAATGGTGAAACGGGCATCATATTTTGTATACCGTGCCATTTACCAAGGTACTCCGTCTCGACCTTTCGATCGAGAGATTACACTATGAGTTTCGTATCCGTATTCAATGATCTCCTTGCTAGTAGTAATCACTCCGAGTCGGAGTAGAGCATTCAAGTTGAACATCTCGAAGCACATCCTTCTAGTAGTAGGTTCCCGTCATTCACTAACACCAAACGAACGGGAGCCTCGGGACTACTAGACCTAAATGATCTCATTGCGATAGATCTTTCGGTCTGATCGGAACGGTGCTACGGCGCCATGGCGCATCTTACAACTTTCGCCTGTTGAAATCGCCCACATTTATTGTGTACGTACGAGATGTGAAGATATCAAAAATAAATGTCTATCCATAGTACTCGGGCTCCGTCACGATCGATCCCCGTATTGTCAGGGTACCTGGGAGTAAGTTGGCGATCCGCGCCCTCCTTCATGCCAGCGGTCAAAGTCCGCGAACCACTCGCAACGTACTCGCTCTTCACAGCACACCCACTTTCCTGCCAAGATTGTGATACATCTATTAATCTCGCATCTGCCAGGTTGTCAGGCTGCACCCGTTTTCTCCGAAAAGTAATATTTATAACCACATCCTTCTGAATCGTTTACCCGCGATCATATTTCACTTTCCAGAGTAATTCTAAAAGGAAAAAAAACCAAACAGAAATGGAGGGGCGTACGTTATTCCGGACGGCGGAGTGCCCATCACTGTGATATGACACGTCCCTCCCTCGATTTCCTGCGAACGCATGTCACTGAGATCCTGATCTATCTGATAATCTGATAGGGCGGTTCAACCTGAACGGGCTCAGAGCTTTTTCTTTCTCTTTAATTATTATTATCACCGTTTTTCTTCGCGGCTCTTCTTGAATCTTAACCACATCATGTTACTTAAACGGATCTTCAACGGGTCACCAGGTAAATTGCTTTCATGCCGACCACATGCATAATGATACTATTGGCCAGTCGGTCTGCCAATCGGTTTGCCTTAAGCGCCAATTGGGCAGCCCAACGGCACCTTGTTTTGGGTACTAGCTCAGGCGTATCCGAGCCAATCAGAGCTTGCAAAACGAGCAGAAACTCACTCGGCCGTGTTACGTACAACTCTGCAGATCACGTGAATCGAGTGGTTGCTTAGCAGTACTAGAAATTCATTTCAAGCACGCTTTCGAGCCGAGTCGTTAACATTCTGCCGGCTTTGGACATCGACTCCGATAGCCTAGTGGGCTCTGTATGTATGTTACTGTAGTTATTCAAAATGCATTACTAACGCCAAGGCGCAGCGTCGAATGAAAAGCCAGGCAGCCGAGCGGTGGTCTTGTAAAAATGGATTCACATACCTTACCAGTGCATAGAAATCTCCGATGGGGCCGAAGTTAACAGCATCCCGCGAGCGATGGAGCTAAGTATGTACATATATGTTGGTGCAGTGCCGCAGGCCGAGGACAAATGATAGCCTGTACCTTCGCTCGCAATCAGGATTTGGAAGCACACTGGCAGCACACTTTCAATGGCAACGAGTCGAAGTCCGATAAAATTATTTAGTGCAGACGTGGCTCCGAGGGCAGTGCCGACATGATCGCAGGTACAAGGACCAGGGCCCAATCAGCGGAGCCTGCCAGTGGAGCTCCCGATTTGCGTCCAAATCAGAGAATGAGAAGCCTACCGGGGGGAGTGCTTCCCCATCGAGAATCAAACAAAGAGATACTTAACAAATATGTGTAGTAAGTCCCTGAGAAGTGAAAGAGACTGGGCCACCACACTAGATCCACCACTTTTCCAGGAGAGGCGAATGAGGAACCTAAAGAAATTGTCTGAAAAAAGAAGATAAACTCCGCTGACTGTCCTCCCGGGAGCGCAGGCATCAAACTCGGCGCGCACGGGCAAGAGCAAGGGCAAAGTTGAATACGGCCACTGAGTACACGATCGACCAAACACTCGGCGCTCAGCGTTGGAGCATGCCCTTACACCATTCCACAAACTCATTCACCATCCCTACGGCCCAGTTCCACGTCACTTCCAAAGCAGCTTCGAACTCTCCATTATCCCAGCGATGCCGATGGTTGTCGGAACCTTCGGTCAGATTGAACCTCAGCACGTCCTTCACGGTGACCAGTCCCCTCAGAGAGCCGAGCTCCTCGACGAGGATAACACGTGGGCTTGAACCATCAACCAGAATTACATTATGTCGCATTCAGTGAGGTGGGATGACTTCGACCATTCGAATCGACTCACCCCATACGCTTGAAAAGCTGCATCACAATCTCGAGCGGTAACCGTGGTGAAACGGTCAGAGGTGTCTTGAGCAATGCTCATCAATGAGATAGCTATCCGAAAATCAACAGGGGGTCCGCACCTGATTCACCCACGGCCATAGCTTGAGAACGTCGCTCGACACCGTAGTCTCTAGCAGTTCATCCGCAACGTCCTCTTCAGCTCCCAGAGCAGATCCTGACGTCACCCCTGACAAGACGAGGTCTTCCTGATCGGATGCCTGCCGGATAAATGAGCACGGCGTTTCCGGCGACAGATCGCGGGCCTTGTCTGGAACAAGATGAGGCTACAAAGTAGGTTTGTATAGGGATGGAAGATACCTAGTACGTAGCGCAGCTCAGTCCGCCCAATAAATCCGGCAAGCGCCTTGGACAACTTGGAAACCACAATTGGAAACCCTTTCACATCGGTCGAGGCGAGCACGTTCTCTGATAAAGGCGCAAGAATCAACACAAGGGTCCGTGGGTTTGCTTTGAGCACCTTACCAACATCGTTGACGTTCATTCCTGATGCATATAGGAGCGTCAACTCTTTCTTCATCACCTCGGAGACTGATGCACGTCAGTAAGGATCTGAGGGATCCGCAACGGGGCCAATTGAGACAACCCACCTGCCACGTTCGACGAATGATCGTGTTGATCCAGTATTGGGTACCCATTGAACCGAATGCTCTCGTCCGCTATCCCGCGTGTTCCAAAGAAATCGCCGACAGCTTTCGTCACGAGAATCACCATCTATGACCAAATAATGGTAAACACGGAGACCCAGTGCGTCCATAACCAGTACGAACCATAGTTGGCAAGATGTAAGTCAGCGCGCCAGTAAGCTCAAACATCACAACAACAACAGTCACAGTGATTCGCATGACGCCACTCAAGGCGGCTGCAGCCCCAAGAAGCGCATACGTACCAGGGGTGATGCAGGGAATATCTGGGTCACAAGCGGCAAACATCCCAGATTGTGGATACGCTCTAATACAGTCATAAGGCTGGTCCAGGTATGGGAGAAGGAAGACTATCTCACCTGTATATAGATTTGACCACAATACCCACCATACGACCAAATGTTGCACCGATAGCCATAGACGGCACAAAGATCCCCGCGGGCACCTTGGAGCCATACGAAACGACGACTAGCCCCATCCGTATAACAGTAGCCAACAGCAAGGAATTGACCATCTGCCATTGTGCGGAGAGCCTTGTTCGATGTCTCAATTGAGTGCAAATATGAAACGGGAAGCATACTTACTGGCACAGGTTGTTATAATCACCTCCGCCTTCGCATTCACGGAACAAGATGGACATCATCTCAGTCATGTCAATGCGCAAGAATCGGTTTGGATAACCGATCATGGCGGTCAAAATAACAAGTGTAACGGCTTCTCCCACTGCGTGGTTTGCCAGATATTTTCGACGAAATGCCGCGACTTGCATGTTGAACTTGACCATGAACGCGCCATAAAGTCCCTGTCGGATAGAAAATTGAGCCTCATCAGAAGGGGGAAAAAAATCAAAGTAATTTGCTACCAACGCCGAAAATTCCAAGGATCACGAAGAATATGATCTCGAAGAAGTGCCAGCTACGGCTATATGTCACTTGGAATAGAACCAGTTTTCCGGTGCGGAAGGGATTCATGATCTATAGATTATGTATGAGGATGCATCATGAAGTATGAGAATATGTACGGACGGAAAGCGTGAAGGTAGCGACCAACGCACAGACAAAGCTCCGCCACATAGTCTTGATGCTGAATATGTGGCTCATTTCCTGTGAGACGTTCAATGGGACTTGATCGAGTAGGCAAATGACGTCAAACAGTCACCTCAATCGAGAATAAAACGCCCCCGATTGGCGAACCGAAAGCAACAGCGACGCCGGCCGCGGATGCAGCCGTTATGACTTCTCTCATTTTACCTGAGGCACGGGTGAACACAAGTAGCGAAGAAAGTATGAGTTGTCACCAACTTGGGCTTCGAGAGAAGCGACGAGACCATCCGGCAACCAGGGAGCCAATACAGCAAGCGACGTGCACAGACGGACCTTCTTTTCCAACAGACAAGCCAGAGGCAATGATCAAGGGCTATCCCTATTTAGCATTCACCCAAGTGTAAGAACAAGGGTCGTACCAAAGTGAGGCTCTTGATAAAGAATGTGCCAAAACCAAGGAAGCCTTTCATGTTGAAGCCCGCGAGAATACACTTGATTTCTGAGATTCCAGAGCCAGCGGCATAGTGGGCCATGGTGCGAACTAGGTGAGCTGCAGAGAATGCAAAGACAGCCTGTGAAGCATATGGATGTTTAGATCTAAATGGAGGTCGACAGAGCAAAACATACTGCAAATAAAATATAACCTATCCATCGTCCTGGGGTGAATGAACTCCAAGGATGCCAGGCCGGGCAGAATTCGCCGTCGCTATCGACTTCCCAACAGCAGAATTGTTGATTTAGCCACCATCCGTCTATACAATGCCCGTTTTTGATGTCGGAAAGCCATTCGGTAACGATGGAGATTAGCGCTGCATTGAAACCGATGAATATACCTAGCCAACGCTGTCAACGCGTGTCGTTCGGCAGGGCAGGGCAGGGAACTGACCGACTAGGGTTATCACGAACCAAGACTGGCCAGCAGTTATCAGCTTCCAACACTGCGCCCACACCCAAGCTGGCGTGATTTCACCGTTGGGGCCGCGGTATGCAGTGCGTGACTTGTGGGCATCACGAATCCGTCTGTTCCTCTC
>JBBPNU010000635.1:0-14745 GCA_038091055.1 Leccinum angustisporum
CGCTCAGATGCACTTTTCGTGGTCAGTACCAATCCAACGCAGTGCGTCATAGTTCACTGAAAGACCTCCGTGCTAGCACCGGGACACCGAATATAACAACCCAAAGGTGTGCTGTTCACGTTCCGCGCCAAGACACCCCCATGCAAACGTTTTTTGACCTCAGATACCATTCGAGTTTACCCCGGACAACCTGAAGAAAGCGGACGAAATCATATCCCGGTATCCCCCACAATACAAGAAGAGTGCTGTCATCCCCCTCCTCCATCTCGGTCAGGGACAAAACCAAGGATGGACGAGTATCAGCGTCATGAACTACGTCGCGAAGCTCCTGGAAATGCCACCCATGCGCGTCTACGAAGTGGCGACTTTCTACACCATGTTTAACCGGTGCGCCGCATTTTCGCATCGCTGGTTCTTCGGGGGACGTCACGTTGCAGCGTGTGTCTAGGGAGCCCATCGGAAAGAACTTTGTACAAGTTTGCACCACCACGCCGTGTATGTTGCGCGGGTCGACAGACGTTCTCGATACTGTCTGCTCTCATCTCGGCGGGATCAAGCCTGGGGCAACAACCGAGGATGGCAAGTTTACCGTCATCGAAGTCGAGTGTCAGGGTGCTTGCAGCAACGCACCTATGATGGTCATCAATGACGACTTTTATGTATGTCATGAGAGTTTGAGTTGAACCATGTACTGATCGTAGACAAGGAGGATCTCACCCCAGCAACTACGAAGAAGATACTTGATGCATTTGAAAAAGGCGAAAAACCCAAACCCGGGCCACAAAGCGGGCGACACACTAGTGAAAACTCGGCTGGGTTGACTTCATTGACGTCCAAGGTTTGTGGACGTGTCAGTGACACTCAGTCTGTTCATTTACTTATTCGTTGTTCACAGCCATATGGTCCAGGAGAGTTTTGTACCCCCGAGTTTAGTTAGAGTTCATGATTTGGGGTAACATAGTCCAGTCAAATTTACTATCAAATCCACGCAGTGGGATAGCGAGTGACTCCGAAACGAATGCCATGTCAGTCGTCTCCTTCCCCTTCATCAAATTCGCTTGTACCATGGCCACCTTCTGCCAATCTCTCGATGATATACCTGCACCATGCAAAATAAGACGTCGGGCCTCAGGGAACAAACACGCGTGTACTCACTCTACCTCTTCTTTCAGATCGTCGCAGTAGGTATCTGCCCATGTTAAGTAAATAGCTGGTCCAGCCAGAGACAGACGCTTTTACTCACCAAGGGGTAAATCATGTGGGTCACGGCCTATCCGTCTGTCAACAAGGCGCGGGACAGTTTCTGGAATATACTCACCAAACGGCATCTCAATCTCGTCTGCAATCCCTTCGATGCCCATCAATGTGAATGCAACAACAGTAACGATCGGAATTGTCCTCCAGCCCAGGTCGCCCATAAGTGTGAGAGGTAAAGCAAAAAGGTACAACGTCACACATTGTTTGAGGTGAATTCCATCTATCGACGTATGATTAGATGAGAAAACGACAGAGCATGGTGCAGGAAACTAACAGGGAGAGGGAATGGGGGAATTGGCGATCCGCTCCATACACGTCATCTGATCAACCATAGATTGGACCCTGCAAAGATGTTCTTAGCATTCGACAAATCAACCGAGGTACAACTTGCAATCCATTCATCGCATTCGCCCCTTGGAGCATATAAGAATCAATCCAGGTACGGGGGGTCAGGTACTACTCTTACCTGCAGGACCAACTGTCTCCAGCAAACCTTCTCTTCTGAACTTGAATATGGCGCTCGTTATTTCATGGGCGATACTATAAGAAATTATTCAATTAGTAAGACTTCGAGGTGATGAGATCTCGAAATACAAACATTAAAGGAAGTGGCATCGAAATGTGATCGGCATATGGATGGAACTCGACAACTCTGTGAGAATCACCCAACAGAGGTGTGGTAGAACCAACAGAGACTCGTGGACTTGTCTTCTTGCTGCGTTTCCGCTTAATCCTCTTCGTAGCATCCCCAGAACGAATGCTGCCATCTGAAGCAGCACTTTGCGCTGTTGCATAAGGTAGGGAAGTGTGATTGGTGGTGTAGCCCAAATCACCGTGTGCGCAGAAATGTGGTGGTAGGATTCCGGTTAGGTCGTCATATTCAGCACCATCCTCTCCGCGGAGGTAGTGCTTTACTGCATAGACAAAGCCAAGGCAATAGTGCAATGTCTCGATCTTCTGGCGTTTGACCTCAATGTGAGTGAGTTCTGGCTTCAGAGTTCTAGCTTGGGTGCTCCCTGGGACGTTTTCAGGAAGGGCGACATGAACCCAAAGCATGCGAGACAGATTGCGAACCTGATGTTCAAATTTAATATGAAGGGTGAAAAGTGGTAAGCAATGTCGTACGTTGGACAAGAGAGTCGCAAAACATCTTCTGCCTTCCCAATAGCGATCATAAGAAGTACTATGTATGGGTCAGCGTTCTGCGCGTGTCAATCGGCGCGTTTTGATCAGACATACCTATTTCTGGTACAGACTACGCTCAATCTTTCGCGACGAGTAGCGGAAGAATGTGGCGACTCACCTGAATACCAGAAGGAGGCCAACCTGGGAGAGAAGTTTAGATCATGAGAAAGTTATCTGCCCACGGAACGATGGCCAACGCACCACGACTGAGAGTAAAGGAATCACTGAATTCGCGAGCTCGATTTTATGTCCTCGCGACCTTGCAAACTCGACAATGACGGAGAACAACGTCACCGTAAAGACAGGTCCGAAAATACGGGGAATAATCTACGTGTCGAGACTCGACCTTGAACGCATGGAAATGGAAACATATGGACTAGTCGACGTACACTCCCTTTTACTCGGAAAACATCCGGTAACCAGGAGTACTGCAATGATCAATCAGGATGATGCATCTGAGTGAGGAGAACGAACAGACCTTGCGCAATTCTTGCCTTTTGATTCTCGGCGCCTGGCATCATCAAACCATCCTCGTCAGCAACATTCCAGTCGCTCATTTCAGGGGACAAATGATACCTTCAGCGAGGCTAGGGCGAGCCTTACATTTTTCCGTGGTTCCATCGTTTTCCGCACAAACCAGAGAAGGTCCAGGGTCCTGCAAGGCTCACTTATGACACTGAAGCCTTCGATGAGAATGCAGGTGAGCGCAGTGAACAGTCTTAGTCAAAGGCAACCAAGTGAGGCCCCACCCGGAAACCCGGACCTCGCGTCGTGCGTCTATATATAGGATTCCACACGTGTACTAAACGATTAAGCTATTTATAGTACTAGTACAACAAGACTTGGTAATGTAATGCGAATCAGGCGTAAGGCTACACTAGAATTATTCTACACAGGACATGCGGGATGGCATACTATAAAACACTGAAATGGCGTATAATTAATCGAGACATTTAGAGTACGGTTCCCGACCGTCGGCTGAGAATTAGGGACCAAGGACCGTCGGCCTGTCCGACTCGGAGTGAGTGTACGAGATTGGATAAATGGGTGTCGGTCTGAATATGAGAGGTGAAACAAGATTTTCGGGTGACTCTGGCATGGCAATCCCAGGGGAATCGATAGCGTCCCATTTTGAAACGTTCCCAGTCACGATCACGGGAGTTGTAAACGCACACGAGTAAGGAATTCCCCTTGGTAGCTGTGATTCCTTGACCTGACTCGGAGTCGGAGAACCGTAAGAGCCGTGGGGGTAGTCCCTCATCTCGGGATATGTGAGATCGTACTGGTACGTTGCCGAGGGGTATCGCAAGCGGACCTCGCCAAAGGTTCCATCTCTGGGTTCAAGAGACATGTCAGGATGGTGTGGCCAAGTCAAGTCAGATGAGAAACCAGGGTCAAGTCGTTGCTTGTCGGGTTCCGTCAAATGAGGAGGATAAGCTGTTGTATGGAAGACGTCTTGGGACAGGTTAAGGGGAGAATTGCCAGTGCAGGAACCATCGCAGGAACCATCTATTGGCAGGCCACCATGAGAAACCCACTGATGTGTCGATTGGAATCCAGGAGGCTGAATCGTACGAAAACGGTGTGCTGTTGGACCCAAGTCCACTTGTCGACGTCTTGAAGCGAGGCAGCGCATTGACATCGAAAACGCCGAAGTATTGAAAGCTGAACCGGCTCGAGACCCCCCATTTATCGCATCTTTGAACAGTAACTGGTTTTGCAGCTGGGAAAGGTAATCGCAGCTGTCGCCAGCCGAGCATTGCTGTGATGCAAGAAAATCCTGAGAGAAGATACAGGAAGGCTGGTTGTGGAGATATGTCGGTAGGTCGATTGCATTCAAGTTTGCGCTGCATGAACCGGCATTAAAGGACGGAGCCTCCGAGGTATAGGAGAACGTAGTGGTGTTATTGGTGTTGGTATCTGTACTCTGAAGATTGACGGTAAGATCGTAATCACTTTTGAGGTGGCGGGTGCTAAAAGAAATATTGGCGAAGATATCTTGAGAGGGTATAGCGGTGGCTTGATTTCCAGAGCAATGCCCAGGCTCTGGAGGGGGGCGCGCTTAAAAAGGAAATTAAGTGCCAAGTCGCGACGATTACAAGAAAAGACAAACCGGCAGGGTTGTCTTTGTGGAGCTTCTTTAGTCTCTGGAGATGACTAGAAACCTGCTTCCTCGAACGATTCTTTCCAGTTTTCTCCAGAATATATGACTGGATGAGCTGGCAACGACCAAAAGACTTGGCCTTGTTGGAATCCGAGAAACGCTCGTTTTGATCCGCAGATATTCGGTAGTATTTGAGACGTCGTTTGCCCATCGGCGGGTAGAGGGCAACAGCTAAGCGTCATCGCAGAATGGTAGATTGATAAAGTGAGGTAAACCAACCTTCCATGAACGCAGCGTGCACATCTTCAGGCCAAACATCCTCGTATCTTGACTGCTTGAGCTTGGTAACACCCTGAGCCTGAGCTGCAATAAACCAGCTCTTGTCGTCAGGGAGGTCGTCTGTTAGAATCAACGGCTTTATGTCTTCTTCTTCTAGGTATTCCATTAGAAAAATGTGGCGCAAGACGAAGATGAACGTCGCTCCAGTTTACAGTGACGCACTATCCTTATACGCGTCGTATCCTTTGAAACTCCGCGTGATGGTCACATGACAAAAATCACTCATCACGTGGTAGAAGTAACAGATAATGTGACGCTTTACATAGTACTAGACGCGACTGTTTCACGATGCCTACCATCACAGATGCTGTCAACTCTCTCAAAGAGGCCTTGAAAAACAAGGGCGTCGAAAAGAACGTACAGGATGCATTCAATCACCTTGCACCTTATCTCGTTCTCTTGGTATGCATGTGCGAGCTCCCCTGTTCTGCAGTATCTGATCAGTCCTCGCGCAGGATTCCTCGTTCCCCTCGGTGCTGATGGTACAGAAACTTTGCACCGTACTACGACAGCCGCTACTTCCGTTGTATAATGCTTGTCTCCAGCCAGCACTGCGGCTTTCTTGCGCTGTGCTTTCTACGGTGTTAGGAAGACTTTGTGACACACACGATGTTGAAGGGGCGAAATTGAGTGCGGCATGGAATACAACTGCGGAGGTCATCCTATCTGGTATCCTTGTAAGCCGCGACAGAATGGCTACAAATGCATATTACTGATGACCCACAGGACTTTCTGGATCAGAAAGATGATGGTGCGTATATCTACTTATGTGGGGGTCAGTGTTGCTCAGAATTACCAGGCGATGTTCAATCCAATGTTGTGGTCTGGAAAATTCTGAATCGGATCGTTTGCGAATTCTTTTTTCATGATTCCGGCCGGGGGCATTCAGCATTCAGCGTATCGCTCTGCTTATCTGTAAGGAGATTGTTCGAGTCGCATATATGCGTGGCGTTTTTGATTTGAATGACTTTCCAGGCCTATAACATATTGACAGAAACTGCCTCGAAGCAAGTCACGATATGGAATGCGCTTCACGATAAAACTGTTCTTGGCGGGTAATATTTTGTTCTATCTCGTTATGCATAACATCAAATCTAAGTGGAACCCCGACAGCGAAAGACTTGGGGCTGTTATATCCAGAGCGAGAGGTGGGAGTCGCCCACTTTTTCGGATATAGATTGTGCTAACAGCTACTAGATTACCTAGTCCTCGAAGCACTTTTGATGCTATTTGCTCGACTTCTCCCTCCTATTTCCCAAGGAAAGTCCGAGAGGACTAAGTTTGTGAAAGAAGCGTTTGGTTCCCCGAAGTTATTCAAATGCCACGCGGAATTGCTCGAGATCATGCAAAAGACGAATGAAAGGCACTGGGATGATGTTGCGGCTCAAATCATTGACTTGCTTGCACGAAGTGATATCACTTAGTAAGTGGATGGTGCGGCGAGACTCTGGCATTAGCTCATCTGTTTACAGCCCGCAGCCCTTCTCCATTGACGAAATAGTCGTCTGTGGGCGCGTCTTTCCCCAACCACTTGCGGCTGACAGATTGATCATGGATAGACAAGCATTCCTTGCGAATATTGTCCTTGAAAATGTAGGCACTTTTGCTACTCGCTATCTTCATATTGCAACCTTTGCCCCATAGGATGACCAATGTGAAAGCCTTCAAGTGCCATATTCCCACATCAGAACAATCACGCTTGATAACTCGAACCAAAATGCCCCCAAAGGAAGAGTACTAATAATGGTCTATTTGACATCTCCGCCGTTAGTTACTAATGTCGCAATGGATTCTCCCGATGAAAGTCACCTCTACGCAAAATTCTTCTTGCAACATGATGTAATGGGCAGGTTTATGGAAGCGCTACGACGACGTGGTGTGGTAAGAACATCTGTTGTGGCATGAGCTCTTTATTCATTGGTTCACAGGGAAAATTAAGTTTTCTTAACCCGCTGAAGAGAACGCACAAGAGTGTCTCGATTGGTTCTGGGTTTAAATTCATAAACGACAGTTCCCCGATACCTCCAACAGCGAGTTTTGAGGGTAAAGTCCAACACGTTAATCAAGGTATGGTTCGGTTTCCAAGAACTTTTTCTCGTCGACGAAGCTTTCCCTTTAGTTTATAAAACAGATGTGGAAGACTTGGCCATGTCTGAGGCCACCCCGGTGCCTCGCGCTGGAGACATGTGTTCTTCTCCCACTTCTGTTTTGGAGCCTGCTTCCAAGGATGGAAAGCTAGTCCCAGAGATCTTCCAGTCCGCAGTTTGCGAAGATGGCCCTGTCAGTCTACACAGTGCTGCATTGGTTTCATCTGCGAGTGGAACGTCCAAGCGGGCCCCCGATCTCTCATTTTCCTTACCGGGAGAATCGACTCTGTTTGGCGACGGCGACGGCTCGGAACTCTCAGAAATTTCCGAATTCGAACTCGAACACCCTATAATCAATGAACGGGCGACAGCATCATCTGCGCATTGCACCCAAGATCCGAAGCGGACAAGTTCGAAGAGCGATTGCACACCAGTGAAGAGAAGTACCAGCGTTACCTCTGTCGTGGAAACCGCGATATCCTTTGACTGTTCCTTAAAAAATGGAGACCATACGGAAGGGGTTGCTCAATCCAGGGAGCCACTATTGGAATCCCCGATATTTGGTTCTTCGTCTAGCACCCAAACCAATGTCTCCCCGAAATCACGGTCGAACGCCGGCACTCTTCTCATCTCCGTCGGTACTGAAATCGTTGGTGGTCTGTCTGCCGCTTCACAGAATTCTGTCAGAAAAGACATGCTGAACAAAACGGGTGTTGATGGGGCTGCCCTCTCTCGCACGAAACTCGACATTACTTCAGCAGGGCAACCACAGGAAGAGTCGAATCCTGCAGAGGGCGAGCTCGAGCAGCGCACCGAACATGTTGCTGCAACCTCTGGTGCTAACCAACAAGCACGTTCGCGTACTAAGATCACGGGGGACACGAGCATACCACCCAAGATTGCTGGCAGACGCCGCAAAAGAGAGATCATTAACTCTTCGAGCACCGCCGTCATCGAAGTCGACGATGAATCCACACCTCGCAAGAAGCGCCGCGATGATAGACTCGGGATCAAGGACGAAAAGGACAAATCCGACGAGACTGTGCCAGAAGCCATTTCTATCCCGAGGGTGAAGAGACGCACAAAAGTGGCCAAAGGATCTGGTCGTGGCCCCGGTACTACCACATTCCATGTCGATGGATCTCCAGGGCTCCCGCAGAGCTGCCAAGGGACACGCAAGTCATCGAGGATCAAAAGGAGGCAGGTGGCGACAACAGGGGGAGGTCGGGCCAACGGTATGCATGGCAAGACTCAGAAAGAGAAAAAGGCAGATGGTAGGTCAACTTGTGATATGGAATGTGGAAAATTAGCCAACTACTTGTCAAGGCACAACGTCTACACCAAGTGTGATCACGGACTCCACTCTTCCGAAAGCCAATAGTCATATTGTGAGTGACGCCTTTTTCGTAAGTTCACATTGAATCTGACATTTGCTCCTCGAAAGCCTTTGATAGAGTCAAGAAGTACCGCAAATATTACTCCAGAGATGACCCTACATCGCCAAACGCTGAAGGTTAGCTGTTCGGTTTGCATCTGACTCATCATGAAGTTATCTGTGCGTAGGCCAGCAACATCCCTCCCTGCCAACCCAGCGTTACGCCGGTCAAAGAACAGCAAAGGGACGTTGTCACTGCTCATCAAGCCGCTTCCGCTTCCGCTTCAGATACTACACAACCTTTGCACCAGCAACTCTATGCCAAAAACGAAGAGATCATAGATGATCCACACATTACGCCCGACACCTGTAGCGTGTACAATGATATTCGCCGAGCTCAGAAAGTTGTCGAACACTCACTTTGCGCGAACGACAGTGAGAGTTCCATAAAGGTAGTAAGTGACGATCTTTCACTGCGACAGACTGACTTTGTACATTAACCAGTTGTTCCAACCAATTGTGCAATCAACACCTTCTACGAAGACCGTCACCATCGATCTCACTACTGACGACTCCCCGGCCGGAGTGAATAATAAGACATCCGTGGATCTTGTACAGCCAGAGGCGAATGCTCAGACGAAATTCACGACTCCCGACCAGTCTAGTCACATCGTTCCAGAAGAATCTCCCTTTGCCACACCTCCACGGCCCAGACGTCGAAGCGTTACCTTTGCATCACCTATCGAGTACGTGCTGGACAAGAAAGTCAAGTTGAAAACGCGAGCCAGTCCATCGAGGTCAGTCACGTGTTACTTCTTCGGACAGAATTGTGCAGCCAACTCGTTGATCTATCATTAACACACCAAGAAACCATCAATCTTTCTCGGTGTCGGAGAGTAATACCCTTTCTCCCCTCAACATACCGGCAAGAACAGGAATTGTGAACACGGGAAGCGGACCAGCTAATCAGATCCAGACACAGAAATCGAAGTTATTGCAAGGTATGTATCTATTGTTCCTGTTATATGCTATGCCAACAACCTGGCCTATCTTGCACATTGATGCCTTAGCGGAAAAACACACCATTGATGATGTGGGGGTACAAGATATCGTGGGGGTAATTGTCCTTGCACTCACTCATTCTAGTGTTCACCCCACGTTCTCACAGGTACTCAATGAAATCCACGCTGTACTTCGTCGATCATTCGAGTTGTACATTAGTATTACTAACCATATCGCTAGGCTATTATCAAAGGAATCTCAGACAAGTCCAGGAACGTCAAAAAAAAGGTGCAGCGCAGTCGAGATGAGCTTATCCAGCAAGTGCTCGATGAACTGCAGGGCATGGTTGTCGAGAAGTAAAATACTCTGCTTTTTCAGTAGACGCATTAACCACTGACCTTCATAGTGCAAAATATTTCGATGATCTTTTGCGCCTCGAGGAAGATTACTACAAGAATGGCAGAGCTATGACCCGCTGCTGGGAAGAACTCATCGATACCAACGATTGCATTGCAGAGCATGTCCAAAAGGCCTTGAAGGAACACGATCAGAATACAACCGCAAGGACATTTCCTATGTCTGTTCTACCCCGGAAACCAAGCTTTCTCTGCCGCCGCGCCAACGCTTGAAAACCAACACCGAAACCGCGGGTCCATGTCTCGAAGGACTCAGGCTGTAATTACGTCAGTAACGTAATGTGTGTGTGTGTAACCGTAGTTCAAAAAAGTTTCGGCAAAAGTTGCTTTGCCATTCGAACGTTGGACGACTGCATTGTCGCGATAAGAAAGGGTAGTCTCGGACCGGATATTTATTGATGGCGTCATTCCTACTCCGCACACTGGGTCAGAGCGCTAGTGCTTCCTGCCGATACTACATCGCATCACTTCGACCCCTGCAAAAGCCTACCGCATTCAACAGGAAGTGCTTCTCCACTATGTCGAGCAACGATTTTCGTTTACCATCGAATGTCAAACCGATTCATTATGATCTTACCATAAAAACGGACCTTGAGAAGGAGATCTTCGAGGGCCTCGTGAAGATCAGGTGAACCTATTCTCTCTCTTCCCCCGTTCTTGTGCTCATAGTGATGCAACATTAGACTGGAGGTCAAGGAGAAGACCTCTGCTCTCACTTTCAACGTAGCGGCCCTAGAGTTGTCTGACATATCGTTGTACTCTCATGATCTCAAGACGCAACAGGTCGACACCACCAGATCATTTGACTCTGAGGCAGAGCGAGGCACTATCGACTTCTCTTCAGCGCTGCCCGCCAACTCCACTGCTACCTTGACGGTCGCATTCTCCGGAAAGCTGACCGATGCAATGATGGGGTACTACAAGTCCACATATGAGATTGATGCCGAGAAGAAGGTATACAGTCTCACGCAGTTCGAGGTATGTTGATCAATGCAACTTCGAGGAACATCTGTTCTAACCACAGTACAAAGCCTACTGCTGCTCGACGTGCGTTCCCATGCTGGGACGAACCATCACTCAAGGCTACATTCACGATCTCGATGATATCTCGCTCTGATACCACCAATCTGAGCAATATGTCTGTGGCTTCTGAGGAGGTACATGAGCCTCGATCGGGAAACTACGGCGATGCGGCTCTAGCAAAGATTTTTGCGACCCTGAGTACCGAGGAACAGAACAAAGACGAATGGAAGATCACGAAGTTCGATACAACTCCTCTCGTGAGACCTCCCAGGGAGTATGCGCATTTTTGAGGGCTCATCGACTGTATCAGATGTCAACGTACCTTGTAGCCTTCGCTAACGGGAAGTTCAGTTATCTGGAGGGTTCGTACAAGAGTCCTCTGTCAGGGAAGATTCGACCACTCCGTGTATATGGTAGGCATTCCAGACATCACGGGTGACGTTGTTTTGTCAAGTCTTGTTAGGCACTCCGGATGTTATCAATCGAGCTCATTATGCACTCGAGGTCAAGACCAAAGTACTCCCTGTCTACGAACAAATCTTCGACATCGAATACCCCCTTCCGAAATTGGATACCTTGATTGTAAGACGATCATGTTTGTCTCCGAGTCGCCATTGCTGAATACTCTGAAGGCGCATGATTTTGACGCTGGCGCCATGGAGAACTGGGTAACAACCCTTCAAACAGCTAGCGTTGTTGGTTCTCACGTAATCCATAGGGGCTTATAACTGGACGTACGAGCGCATTTCTGATGGACTCGGATCGCCCCGACGTGGCGACGAAGCAACGGGTTACCGTCTTCCAGTCTCACGAAGTGGCTCACATGTGGTTAGTAAATTTGTTGACCCTGGTGTTATTCAATTTTCGAACATCCCTCGAGGTTCGGAGATATTGCCACGATGGAATGGTGGGACTACTTGTATTTGAACGAAGGCTTTGCCACCTTGGTATGTGTTCTTATCCACATTTTCAGACAATAAGTTCATGCCCATCAAGATGGGTGAAGTGATCGTCATTGGTGCGTCCCAGTTTCTTCGTTCTGAGCGTTGTTGACTCTTATAAACTAGATCGGTAAGGTTGTTGTGGCTATGTGGTGTCTTTCGTTTGATGCTTGTTTAGCCTCTACCCCGAGTGGAAGGTCGACTCCAAGTTCATTACTGAAAATCTGAATGAGGCTCTCGACCTTGATGCTAAACTGTCTTCCCACCCGATAGAGGTCCAATGTCCTGATGCTAATCAGATTAACCAAGTGAGTTGCCATCCATTGTCTACCAGAAAAATAGACAATGGTCCGTAGATATTTGACTCGTTATCATACGCCAAAGCAGCCTCTGGTAAGGTTATCATGGAGTGCCTAACGCGATACTAAACCTATTTCAAGTCCTTCGCATGTTGTGCAACTTCGTTGGAAAAGATATCTTCCTCAAAGGGGTGTCAATCTATCTTAAGGACCACCTCTACGGGAATACGACCACGATCGATCTTTGGGACGGAATTAACAAAGCCACACACGTGCCAGGTGGGGTAGCCATCGATATCCCGAAGATGATGGATAATTGGATTATGAAGGTATGTGTCAACAAAGTTGGTATCTCCGTTGTTGCTTATCTAGTGGCCGTATTTACAGATGGGGTTCCCAGTACTCACCGTTACTGAAACGAAGGACGGGATCAATGTACGCCAGGATCGTTACCTTGAAATTGGACCTGCGGAGGAGAAGGATAATCAAACTACTTGGTATCTATTACGCCGTCTCCACACCTGGTGCTGTTTGTTGACGGACATAGGACTATTCCTCTCGCTCTCTTAACCACCGACGAAACAGGGAAAGCATTGATCGACAATGCTGCCGTGCTTAGTTCCCGCGAGACTACTATCAGGGTCGACACGAGCAAACCATACAAACTGAATGCGGGGACGTATGGAGTCTGTGCGCATCTGTTGTTCTTCATTCCTCCGGCTGTGCTTCTGATCGAAAAATAGATAGGGTCATTTACCCTGAAGAACGACTCACTCGCATCGCACGTGAAGCGGCCGAGGGTGATACTATCTTCTCGCTCAACGACCGCATAGGGCTAGTTCATGATGCTATGGCACTCGCCCAGTCTGGACACGCTACTGTCAGCAGTGCGCTTACAGTAGTGGATATATTTAGGAACGAGACTGAATGTTGGTGTTCTGGAG
Source organism: Leccinum angustisporum (assembly GCA_038091055.1). Lineage (NCBI taxonomy): Eukaryota > Fungi > Basidiomycota > Agaricomycetes > Boletales > Boletaceae > Leccinum > Leccinum angustisporum. The sequence continues at coordinate 12,973 of JBBPNU010000635.1, forward strand.
CATTTTATTTCATCAATTCGCTGACTTGGCTTGGTCTGGACAGTTTTGGTCTGGGACAGCATCGCGGATAACTTGGGCAACTTGGTGTCGACTTGGTGGGAGAACGAAGAGATTGTCAAAGGGTTAAACGAGTTCAGAAGAGTGAGTGACGCAATTTTACACTATTTTTGTCACGAAACTAGCGTTTCATAGGATCTTTTCAAACCAATCGTAGATAGGCTTGGCTATGTCTATTCCCCGTCTGAACCGGCAGACATTTCTCAACTTCGAACAAGAGCTATCGGGCAGGCAGCTGCAGCTGGCGATCAAACGTGTGTTGTCATTGAATCTACTAGGAATTCACAATGGACTGATGCCTGGGAAGCGTCATTGATGCACTTCGGGAGATGTTCAAGGCGTACATGGTTAGTAAAGATGAATCAACGATCCCTGCAGACCTGTTCAGAACAACTGCCATAAACGTAGGTCAGCTGCTATATAGCATCTCGATGGTGATTAAGGGTTTCTAGGCTGTGAAATACGGCGGCCTGGATGAATATAACTTCATCAAAGGAGTTTACGGAGACCGGGCTACGTTACCTTCAGTCGGAATTTCTGCGATGTGCGTACATTGTCCGATTATCAACTCATAGATATTTCATGGCTTTGAACAGGTATGCAATGTGTGCAAGTAGAGACGCATCGTGCCACTCGGACACTGAACGTTACATCTTTGACAAAGCCAGGAAGCAGGATATTGTATATTTTTTCACTGGTCAACAGATGAACTTTGGCACGAGAAGAAAATCAGCCCAATTTTTCTTGGACAACTTTGAAACTGTGCGTCCTTTTCTTTTTCCAGTCGTGAAAACGGGAACTGAAGAACACGACACAGCTCGAGGAGAAATACAAGGGGAACTTTTCTTTCAAGGATATTGTCTCGGTACGTTGATCAAGTAGTGCGAGGTACGTGTGGGACATAATAAATTCGTCTGCAGGCCGCGTTGGGTCATTTAAACACGGAGGACGATATCAAGAGGATCGACCGATTCTTTGAGGTATGTTTATCGCATGACCGACGTCCATCTTTACGGTACTCAAGGAAGATGCAGCACAGAGACACTTCGCGATACCATCTCGCGCTTGCGCAGACACTAGACTCTTTGCGGGCTTCTACTGCCCGGATCACTGTGAGTTTCTATGAGCGTCGAGCGTAAACCTAGATTGACATGCACGTTCAGCGTTCGACAGCAGACATTTCTGCGTGGCTTGACAAGTTGAAGCGTATGTAGATGTACATATTACATAAGACCTACAAGTAAATACGAAGATTCAGTGTTGTGATGATTTATTGACATGCCTGCCTTTGACCCAGTTCGAGACGCTGCCCTCAACTCGCCCGTGTCCCAGTCGAAATCTCTTCCAGTACACGCACACGACAGCGACCTCGGCGACAGATATGACAGACATTCCTTCGACATTCCTTCACCCTCATCATCATCTCGCCCGTCCTCCTCGCGTGCAACCAACAGCCCGACTGTGCCTCGTCGGGCAACCGATCTCGCAGTCCTGCTCAACTCTGAGCCTCAAGAACCACGCACACCAGGTTCTGCGCGGCCATCGAGCTTGTCGCATATACTATTAGGGACAGACCAATCGCCCGTGTCGTTGTCTCCGGTCACAGCGCTGAATGGGGAACTGGACAAGCTGGGGGGCACGCCCTCGCTGCGGCGCCGGAGCAATCTTCCAGTGCTCGACATTCCGCGGATGGACACGATGCCAGAGGATAGCCAT
>JBBPNU010000636.1:0-14720 GCA_038091055.1 Leccinum angustisporum
AGAGATTTCTCGTTAACATAACTGATATACCGCAAAAGTATATATATATTTAACCAGGCAGTTTTCATCATCTCCGATATATATTTGATCAGCCCAGAGATATCGTAAGAGCAATGTAGTGCGTCCTCGGTTAGGATCAGAGATATTCCTCCAGGCACCCGAGGATGCCACGGTGGACGAGAACTGGTCGTATTTGGGAAAGAATTTTTGAAGAGCACCGGACGTGGAGCTGGAATATATGATGTAGTCTGGTAGTCCAGGAGCAAGCAAGTCGACTATAGAACTTGCTTTGCACGGTTTCTCGAAAACCTTTGCAGCGTATGCGTCGTAGGTTGTCAAGTGAACCGTTTTGCGAAATACGTCGGAAAGGACATCGTCATTCATTCCGCTGACGAGGTTGGCCGTGGCTCGACGGAATTCGGTAAGCTCGGATGCAGCCTGGGCAAATTGAGTGTTGTAGTTCGCCTTGACTATCCTGGAGAGAAGCTCGTCAGTTTGTCTCCTAAGCTGACACACCTAGGATTCCCACAACGGGCGCCATATGCTGGTCTTGGGTTACTGTGTAGCTGAAGGAAAGGCCAAGGCGAGTCTCTGAAAACGACACAGACCTCAGGCTCTTTGACAAGACTGGCACAAGAAGAATAATCGTCATGTTCAAGTTGCAGTCCAGCGCCTGGAACTGGCAACGGGCGGTCAGCAAACTCGTGGCGAAAAAAAACAAGAACAAAAAATCCTCACCACTTGCAGGCTACTAACGCCTTTGTGGATGGAAGTTCCAACATATGATCGGAGCGCAGTGAAAGGGTTGTACCGGCGTTAAGCAGCAACAACCTGGTCACGTGCTGTGAAAGTGTAGTACGAGAGTGAACACCCCGTGACGCTCTCAGGCTGCCGCCAGACTACTAAGAACCTCGACTTGAATGCAACATAAGTAACTGGAAAACTTTTGGAGAAACAGTGAGGATCTGCTCCCGCCAGAATAAGCTAGTGAACCCGCCGGAAGTAGAAAGAGGAAAAACGAATCAAACCCAGTAAGACTAAACCCGAACGAAACGCTCTAGCAAGAATCCTGTTCAAGCTGCCATTCGGAAAACCAGACACCGATATACATTTGATTCAGTCATGTATTGAAGTCACCAGTCTGAGCCCGAGTCAGCTCCAGGATCATCATACATCGCATACATAGCTCGAACATCGTCATCATCTGACTCAGGCTCGGAGTCGGCCTCGGACTCCTCTTCCTCATGGCCCACCTCTTCAACTTCCCACTCCGCCATGGAGTCCGAGTCAGGCTCACCAGAATCCTCGTCCATCATAGCCGTATCACTATTCTTCGTGTAATCTGGGAGCTGGGATGAGACCGGAATTGCAGACAACGAGGAAGATTGCGCGAGGGGTGAATTCTCTCCTGCGGTGAATGACTGGCTCTGGCTCTGGCTCTGGCTCGGGGGGGCTGGAGCATGAGAGTAGATATGCCCAACACCCAGGCCCCAATGGTACCTGACCAACATGTCACGATCCACGTATCTGAGACGTGTACTATAAGTCAATGGGATGATACAAAGAAATTTGCTATACCTATTGACATAATAAACCTTCCAAGCTTCCGAATTGCGTGCAATTGGCAATGTCACAGTCTGGACTTGATGGTGTTTCCCAAATCTGAATGCTGGTAGAAGATGACAGCTTCTCAATGCATCGGCCGGGTCTACAAAATCAAGCGCTGTGGGATCATCTATGCAAACAAACCTCACGGCTTCGAGGTCATGTAGGTCATGTTGCGGGACCCGTTCAAACCACCGCACGTGCAGGAAGTCCATCCGCCGTGGTGTATAGTCCTTCATCCCTGGCCCGATGTACTGTACATTGGCATGATAAACCCCAATGATCCTGGCATAGCAAAATCGTTGGTGATCGTTAGCGTCTTGTGGAGAGTGTAACATCATGACGTCACAGTGATCTGTATTCGGATTGAGGATGTCGTCGGCACGACGGACATCATAAGTCGTGTAGTTGATCCGAAGGATGTGGTGCCGGTAGATACGGTCATTCTTGAATACCACCTGATCTGGTTGACCGTCCGGTGTACCAAAGCCATCAGTGAGCCCGGCTGCCTGAAATGGGTTTGTATTGTCTGGTTCCGAGTCAGAGGCATGGATTGCCCTGATGCGAGGCAATAGGTGGTGTTTGAGTTTCAGTGCAAAGTCCTATATCTACATTAATATTTCTTTGACCAAAAACAACGCGCGTGCAACTCACCCTCATAGTTGGGTCATTAGAATTCTGTTGGGAAAATATTGGAATATTGATAGGGAGGTTTTGTGATCTTCCGATTTGATAGTGTTCCTTCGGGTCGTTGGGAATAGGTTCCAGCAGCGTTTGATGCGCAGTGTCCACCCTCTCGCGAATGCGGCGTATGCGTGATTGCCGCCTTTCAATTCGAGTGAGTTGATGAAGGAAATCCTTGCGACTGGTCCGAAGGAACCGTCCTTTCCCGACGCGGTGCTCTCGTTCTCCCTGTGAGCAAACAGTAAGAATACAATACTAACCAAGTTGGAATCTCGCACAGGTTGGGTTGAATACGAGTCGGTGGTCCCAAATCTCCGGATCGAAGATACATAATCCCCAAGGGCGTGCAGCTTGTACGTCTTCAGGTTGAACGTCTTGGGTTGACGCGATACGGCTGCCTTGGAGGGTGCTGTGGACCGCTGCTGACGGCGCTGCCGGCTCTCGGTTTCGCGCTTAAGTTCGCGAGTTTGAAAAGCAGGGCAGGTATCAACACTGAATGCGCGAAGTTCTTTCCCAAGAGAGAGTGTGATGTCCTCCATCATCTGCAGTGTTTCGTCCGTGTGTATCCGAAGTTTTGAAAATCCGTGCCAACGGCACAGAACAGAGAGTAATTGAGATATCGATGAATCGTGTGGCTCTGGAAACAGGCCCTCGAAGACAGGAATGGAACACTTGAATGACTGTGAAATCAGTCCCTCAGAAGCAGCAAATCGAACGACCGACCTGTAAAAGATCCTCGAAGTCATGGGCTGCGATGCGCTTCATTTCTGATGCATTCCGAGAAAAGCGGCGGATCGTATCCCGTCCAAATGTCGGGATTAGGCGATATCTGCAAGGAAAATTCAAATGAATGTATTGCATACGGACGGAAGACTGACCTGCGATCAAGCTCATGCACCTTGCTCTCTTCCAAGGATTCGAGCATGCGAAGAAGCTGTGTGAACACTGCTTTCCAAACCCCTAACTCAAACTCGTGGAGGAGATCTACCACTAGCATAGTGAATAAACAGAATCCCAAATGACGCAACTTGTCAGAAAACGCGTTCTGTGGAGCAATATTCATCATGAAACCAGCTATTTTTGTGAAGGCAAGCGCTCACCGATGTTGGAACAAGTGATTCCGGTTTGAGGAGGGCTTCAACTTGAGGGGTCGTAATCGCATAGTTGCTCCCATAGATAAGGTTTCGCGCAGCGTTTACTTTCTCGACACGATCATCATCGTCATGCCGACAAAGTAACTGCCGGTTGCGCAAATCTTTGTCACTACCAAGGTCCTGAACTTCATCCATCCTAATTGTACAACGAGGGCACGGGCAGGTGCCAAGGTTGCGTACACTGGCTATGAGAATTCTGTCAACAAATGGAAGTCAGTGGAATTCATGACAACTTGATTTTAAGACGAACTTTTCTGGGTAGTCAGCGGAGTAAGTGAACACCCGAGGATAAAATCGACGTTTTACGCCATCACAACAAATTATCACAATACCATGTTGGTAAGCCTTAATGAAGTCTTTATCCAAAAGTATTCGCCACTGTTCGTGGAAGAATTCACGATGACAATGGGTCATGAGAGCTCCACTTAATGTTTTACCTCCCAAATTATTCATCACAAAATCTTTGAACTCATCTGGGAGCTGCAATGATGGGAAGTGAGACGGATAAATATTTCCCACTACGGTCACTTACAGTCTGAAAATAGGCGGCATGAGAACATGAGTTGTTTGACGGCTGACAACGACGATATTTGGATTCGTTGCCAAAATACACGTAAAGCGGCCAAAGCTTCTGGTTGCCGAATGTGGAGAGCTGGGTCGCATCCGACCAAAACATGAATGCGGCGACCACACGAGGTAGTTCACAGCCTGGTTCCCGAGGTGAAGCCTGCAGCTCTCTATGGGCATCGAGGAACGCGCTAGAAGTGAATAGCTCGCCATGCACCTTGATATCCCGGTCCCGGTGAGGTGGGTGCCAAAGGAGTTCGTACGGTTCATAATGGAAATGTGCCGCCTGGACTGGATCCTTGATTTTCTCTTGCAAGATGGAAATCAGAGAACGGTGGTGAAAATCTTGTACGGTATATGATTTAGGCCCAGGGTTGACAGAGCGACTGTGGAACGGAACCGAGATAGTTACTGGAGAAGACTTCCATCCGTGGTCACTACTCAACCACTCAGGGATTTCCGAGCTCCCGTCAGGATCTTGAACAGCCAGCCCCTTGTTAATAGAATCCCACGGAACTCCAGAAACGTCGGCTGCATTAAATGTAGGGTTCCCAATAATACTAAGTAACTGCTTGAAATCCTCCCGGGATTTCTGTGTTCCTCGATTCCAATACCAGTCACCCAAACGCATCGCATTTTCACTGGGATATGGATGGAATGGGTTACTTGCTTCGGGACTGTGAGCACCGTGATTCGATGGTTGCGGTGCGTGTTCGATTGAATATGGGTCGTCTGGGTCATGTGACGGAAACGTCTGTGTAGTGTAGGCGCGGAGCAAACCAAATTTGTTCATAAGTGTTCTGAACATTCTGACTAGCGGGCGAGATGTGGATGCTAATGAAGTGGATGGATCGGATGGCGTTATGGTGGTTCCCAGGCGACTCGAAAGGCCGGATTCGGAGTTACGAGTATCTGGCGTTGTTGGTGAGGTTAGATTGACTTGCTTCCGAGTCGGTGGAGGAAGAGGGGGAGGAGGCTCGGGCAACGCGTCCCGAAAACGCAGTGGTAACCGATGAGCCCTGCGAGGTCGACGTTGCGCGAGTGATATATCATTCTAAGTTGTTTACTGTCGCTAAGGAGGTACATTGTCTTTTAAAATGACGAGCACGTACCTCCGGGTAAACAGAAGGATCTTGCTCTCTGCCAGTGCTGATGTGCGATTCCTTATCTTTGTGCAGACGTGAGGAAGAGAAGGTAACACCCTGAATAGCATGGTGTTAGGGAAAGTAACGGAAAGTAACGGAAACATCGGAGATATCATACCTGAAGTTGGGCGCTTTGCCCATTGCCTTCATCATTATCCCGGCTACTGCTACCACTCGCTTCCTCATCCGGGTGAGCAGTTGGACACCTTGACAAGGACAATCTGGCCCTCTTAGCTTGGTGCGCCTCCTTCGCCTTGTTGAGGGCATTGGATAGCCTTTTTTTGCCTTTGTGACAACCTTTTTCGTGCCTAGTGAAGCCCCCAAGATCAGTAAACGTGCGACCGCAGATGCAGGTCTGACTGAATATCGAGTCGGACATACTAGCATTGCGCTGAAAAGAAGGAAACTTTCAAGTTGACAGTTGTGCCAGCAGTCTCGGCCGCGGCGTCAATCGGAGTATCCGCTCGGATACAATGCCGTACTAGTACTAGAACTGCGCAGCAGATTTTGATCAAACATAGGTAATGTTGATGAGCGAATACTACGATGCGGAACGAGACAAGTAAATAAATAATGAAGTAGCATCTACTTGTTGGCTACTATGGAAAGCACGACTGTCAGGCATGCTCATTTCGGTGATCCGGAGTGCTTCTTTTACGGTTCGTTTTTTTTTTCAATTTGGTTACATGGGTTTGAGGGACACGGGACACCGCTCCGTCGAATTGCTCGTAGGCTTTCATAGATATAAAAAGGCAGATATGATCAAGAAAGTATTTCGAAAGCTTTTGTAGATACAAGAGAGGTACAACTGTACAAGTATTTTCGTATGCCATCAACCTCATTCACCCCCCTCTAACTCATCATGTTCGAATACCTTCAATCCAAAACCTGACAGCTGATATTGACCTATTATCTCGAAACCGTTGAGAAGCTTGGCTGTAAGTCTATCTCTCTATTGTTCATACTCAGGCTCCAGATAGTAACATGAGATAGTCGTTCCTTTGGTCACACAGAGCGATCCTGGAACAGAGGATTACTACGGGATCGCAAATGCTCAGACCATGCTCCGACAGTGGCATGATGAAACATTGGCGGGCACTCTTCAACACCGATGGATGCGCCTCCAGAAGAACATTATGCCTGAAATAGCCTGGTCACAGCTCCGTCGACGCTTCACACCTGGTTTCGAGTCGATCTTAGAGGAAGGGATTGCGTTGGATTGGTTTGATCCTCATAATTCCCTTCATGTGTACGCATATCACCATGACTTATGGACACAAGTACTAACATACTTTTTTTTTCCATCAGAGCCGTTTTCCGTTGGCTATTTATTCCATGGCTACAAACCGAGCTCGATGCATATTGTGATCGAATAAACCATACCGCCATCACGGTATCCCTGAACTCTTATTTACGTCGCCCGAGGAATTCGGTGCTCTTGATTTCAAGGTATGTTATCACTCATTTTATCTATAGCTGTGCACATAACTGATTGATCTTAGGTGACGATAGACCCTGCGGCGCTCGATCATATCCGCAGTCTGTACGTAGACCCATCGCATCCGGTTTTTGAACTGGTTCCATAATCCCTCAATATCGTGCTTGATGAATGCTACACTGCGCTTGGACGTCCACCCATCACTCGAACATCAATATGGGACACCTATCTCGATGTTCTGGACCGATTCCAGAACTTCACATCCCAATCCACACACTCCATTCACAGCTATTCATCGAGGATGATGTGCTGCCGTTGCTGGATGACCAAGCGGATCTACCATTCCGTGAAGACTCTGATGGGTACTACTACATGGGGGTGTTGGCAGGGGCCTAGGAATGGGTATGGCGGTCTATATACTCTCGTTCTTCTTACCGTTACTAATGTTCACTTCACACAGATGATGCTCATCTTCAAAGACTCAACGAAATGGATGCTGATGACGAGGCACCTGTTGAAATGATCGAGGTCGGTCCTGATGCAATAGTTGATAGGTTTTCTGATGAAGATGGAGACGTCGACAACGACTGAACACTAGTGCTTACGTATATACTAGTAGCGTCTTGTACAATGTACACTTCTTGTTTGTAGTACAACACAAGTTTTGGCAATTCGAAAAACTTTCTTGAATTTTTTATATCTATGAAAGCCTACGAGCAATTCGACGGAGCGGTGTCCCGTGTCCCTCAAACCCATGTAACCAAATTGAAAAAAACGAACCGTAAAAGAAGCACTCCGGATCACCGAAATGAGCATGCCTGTCGTGCTTTCCATAGGCTACTTCATAATGACATCGTAGCGGCGCCAGACGCCAATCCCCGACTCCAAAGCGAGGACAATAATTTTTCTTTCTAATTCACTGACTCTCGCATCAAGTTACAGACGGCAGATTACATGTACAATTAAGGTCTCTTCAGTCAATAGTCTACCACCATAGAGTCCGTCACAACGTCAGGCGACCCGGACGCTTTCTTCGTCGAAAGCTGATTCAACAGCAGGAATTCCTTGACCTTTCTTTTTTTACCCTTTCCGCCATCGTCATTATTGAGAACATTCCCATCTGGGAAGCTGGGTTTGAGGTAATTAACGTATGGCATAATCTTTCCACCTAGTAGTCAAAGTTGCAAATTGGTTAATATGGATGTTAGAATAGCGAAGATATTGCAAACATTTCAGATACGCTTCCACTTCGACAATATCCCCATTGTGCAGGCCTCAGGTTCGAGTGGTATTCAACAGGACGGATGAAGACACCGTCGCTATCCAGCACAGCGGGTCCGCTGATCGTCACGTCCCGCTGATCTTCAGTGTTATGTTGATGAGGCTCGCATAACGATAGTCAGGATCAGGAAGCTGGTCGAAATTCCAAACTTTACTGCCTACCTCGCACAAACGGATTTCAGTCTATGGTTGGAATACAAGATCTGTTCCTTACCCGCCAGTTTCGGAGGGCATGTAGTCGTTTGAGTACCGCCGGAATTGAGCACACGTACATGACTGTAGACCAAATCCGACGAAACACCATAGTACTACGTCTGGAATGAATTGTCCGAGGAACTAGCGGGAACTCGTGTACGGTGATGTAGTCGAGTCAGCGTCGATAGTCGTAGACGGGAGCAGAACTTGGGAAGCTGAAGCTGGAATATTCATGTTGGGGTTTGAGCCATCTAAGCTCTCAGAAAGTCAAGAAATTTTCAATGAGGGTGAGAATCTCTGTCAGATATGGACTCGGATGTCCCTTGACCGTGCCGTGACTCAGTTCGGTTGAGGACGCGTCACGCCTGTGACAACTCAGGCCTGCAACTGTTACTGATAAGTAGGCTACAAATCAGAATCGTGCCGGCGATGCAGTACATAAAGCATCCCCAGTGATAGTCTGCTCTCGGGCAGAGGATTTCGCCCCGACTGACTCTTCCAAGTGTCGCCTCTGGCGGCAGTTACATCTATCTGTACCAAGGCTCTCATCCGTTACCTGGGCCGGTGCACCACGACAATGCCTCCTGCAGAAATCACTCTCGAACGCTCAATGTTCGCCGGGCTTATTGTCAGCTCCATATTATATGGTACGCAAGTTACGCAACCGTTGTGCCGTGTTCCACCATGATCATAGCACACAGACCCTCAGGTATCTATGTCACGTTCTATGTCAATACCATCCGGCTATTCTTGAAAAAACCCCACCCCAAAAACAAGTTGTATATCATATACTCTTCTCTCCTGCTCGTTTTTATGACTATTGCGGTGGTGACCAATTCGATATTCGATGATTTAATGTGGATCGACGATAGAGACGTCCCGGGTGGGCGACCAGCCTACTATGCAGACAATATCTCTGCGTGGTACAACGTTCTCGGTACTGCAGCCGACATGACTGTCTATGCAATGGCAGACGGGTTGCTGGCCAGTGAGAGCCACGTTAACTCTATATATGGAGAGCTGAGTTTCACCGTACCAGTTGTACAGATGTTTCATATTTTGGCGTGATCACAGCTGGGTTGTTATCTTCCCCGCCTTGATATACCTGTCCTCTATCGCAACACTCGTGGAGTCCGCCCTACCTTTGACCGCACTCGGTATCGGTTATGCCGTCTGCATTTCCTTGGGTAGCTTGCGGCTGCATTTGCGTATGTTTGGGGAACACTTGCGGTACGTCTTATTGCATTTTTTATAACACATGGTTGACTGAAAGGTGTCATCGATCTAGGCGCTAGCACTGGCACAGTTCATCATTTACAGAGTTGCATTGGGCGTAGCTTGGACGAACGAGACTGCATTCACACTAACACATGATCTCCACTTTGCAGACAACCCTGAATACGAATTGAGGACCAGTATAATTGCAATAGAGATATCTGGAGCGGCAGCCCCCACAATTCGCGGTTCCTCCGATATGGATTCGCGTCATGAAGGGAAGGTGTAGGGTATAGATATGTATCAGTCAAAGGTGACTTGAACGTCTAAAGTCGTCTGTATTCCTGCGAGACGATGCCACCACTCATTAGAATCGGCAAGAAGCATGTCCAGTGTATGATATAATAACACTAGAAGAGTAAATGTACATGTTTTCAGGAAACTCATCTGAAGCTGAAGAGGGATCTCAATTCTGAAAAGAAAGATAACCACCAAGGTTTTGCGTATGATACTAATCGCAAGGAAAAGTTGCCTGCTGTGTTGCTAGGGACGGACAAGTTATTAAAACGGAAGTCGTGCACAGGTTCTCATGGTCGTGAAATGAATAACCGGAGAAGTTTGCACGCCCCCGTTCCGAATCAGTAGCGGGTGGCGCATAATGTCACCGAACTTAAGATCATGGCTGTGCCGCTGTGGTGGTAGAACTTACCGCTTGAAATTACATACTTCGCGATATTTTTGGAAAACATTCGGCTAAGGTAGCGTCGAATAGAGCACAGACCTAACGCACATTGTCACTTGGGAGTCTGTGAGGCCTCCAAAGTTGAAGCATAAGAAAAATTCGGCGTGTTTGAACCGTGGTCATGAATACACACTGCAATTATGATGTCATGATCATCTACCCCACAGCACAACAACAACACGGAAATAAGTAAGTACAAGCCCAAAAATAGCATCGGTGGTCAACCGGTCACCGGTCAAGATTCGACTGAAGTAAGTGCTTCGTCTCTCCACTGGCTACCCTAATTACTCTAGTCATACGTAGCTCTATCATATACCGCCCTCCAGTCCCTACACATGTGCGTAGCCCCAATTCTGTCCGTAGTGAAGTTCCGGACGACAAAGTCCCCCGGCTCCAGCGTCCTGTCCGCCTGGCACAGACTGCACTGTCGTATGCTGCATATGACCGGAAAAGTACGGCTTTGAGATCGACAAAGGGTCTCTGAGCGTTCGCTCGAACTTTCACCAGCACTGCAACTCGTGGAACATGGACAGGTAGAACACTCGACCGTCGGGACCGAGTCGCTCTGCGCCCTCGCCGGGAGGTGATGTCGAGGAGCTTCTGTATCCCAAAGGGAGAATCGGATGGTCTCTTCCACCGACATTTGCACCAAACCAAGATCAAAGTTTGGTAGTAACGATGGGAAATCACCGTCGACGTATGGATATCAACAGTCAGTCATGCCGGTGGCCCGTGAAAAGGCAGCAGTACATACAATAATCGACCCCGGTCAGCAGTGGAATGAGACGATGCAAGGATGGAGAACCATGGTCAACTTTTGCTATGCTCGAAAGTTGGACCTTGGTGCAACAAAGTAAATTGCACCAACGTATAGCTGAAAACGACTGAGGAAACAGAAAAGATTCCTAGAAGAAATGTAAACCCGGCTGCGTGAAAAGTCATGCTGTCAGCTGCGTGAACTCGGGCCATGCTACGCACGTCATGATCTTTTATCAGGCGAGACTTCGCATGAAATCCGCAGCATGGGCAGTACTTATTGTTCTACTTTGGGTAAAGCGTGTCTACACGCGAGACGTCAGGCTGTACGTGATCATGAAAACTGCCGGAGGCAATACACTGAGAGTCGAAACGTTGAAAAGACGAACACGCATCTACGAGGCCTTGAGGTCTGAGGCACCGGTCAAGGACCGCAGCACAGCAGACAGACAGTTGATTTTAGGGTGTGCAGTATCCCGGTCCGCATATCATTCAAGTTGGGCGCTGTCTGCGCTGTTTGAACATAGACAGAAGCCAGAGTAATAAAATTTGCAAAGCAACTTGCCGAACGTGCATCAATCGATGAACGGCGCAACTGTAAAGCCCGTCCAATCACAGCTACCGGAGAATGGAATCAAGGTCGCAAAACGGGTGCAGCCGAACGCCGATACGGTGATCCATTGAATAGTGATCCACGACTCGTCCCGAGTTCCGTTTTCTTGGGGTACCGCCAAGATTTGGTCGGGGCAGGATTCGCGTTGAAGGACGACCTTGGGCCAATAGTACGGAGTGAATGGCATGGACTCGGATGGCGACATGGCAAAGACAAAGCAAGGTCAATATATTGGTGTTACGTTGCTAGACTCCAGTGCAGATCTTTTTCTCACAAACCGCCCGGAGCCTCGGCCTTGACTATTTTGAAGACGTACATTTTACATAGCTTATTGAAGTACCAGGCACATAAGTACATACTTACTAGCGCTAAAAACCGCCTGACTGTGGGAACCTGCGCTCCCTGCCAAAGCCGAACCAAATTTACACTGTCTATCGACAGCTTTTCGCCCCACAGCCTCGTAGACAAGTCGGTCACCAGACTAAGTCACGATGTAAGTAACACGCGGGATCATCGTAATGCCCAAAAAGCAGAAACAAGAAAGGTGGTCAAGCTAAGGCTCAGTGGGTACCGTTTCTGCACCTTTCCTCCATGTTGCGTAACTCACTCCGATCGGTCAGGCAACAACTCAGACGACCCCAAAGAGCATCTTACGGAGGATGAATTCCGGACGCCGGCTATACAGCCTCTACTGAGAAAGCACAAGACTTACACCTCGAGGACACAGACTTAGTATCCCCTTGTCCTCCGAGTCAGGCAGTCGTTTTGCAACGTCTGGCACCACCGTCTAAGCCGCCAAAACCAAGTGCGTGAGTTTGATTTAGTCTGCTGTGGCTCCAAGTGATATGCTATATCCCATTTTCACAAAGGTCTCTTCCGTGTGGGAGACACAACCAAATACGGCCATCAGCGTAGTCGATGTTGAAGTCATAGACTCATCACCGATTAGACTCATCACCGATTCTTCTTCCTAGTCTCGAAACCCGACGTTCTGTTTTAGGAAGCGCATGGGCTGACACCCGATGTCAATGCTTCAACGTTTTGGTGATCGGAAGATCCCGAGGTTACTGAGGGCAACACCTAAACGGATGGTGACGAGTTGGTGACGAGACTATCTTCTTCCGACTCGGACGTCGAGACATCGACAGATTCGGCCTAAGTTAACATCTATTCGTCACCTATTTCCTCCTCCAGAACTTAGCTGACCAACCTCACGTTTGCCTCATTGTCGTGATAGCGACAGGAGCTTATCGCATATCGGTACACAGATCTACATACGTCCACACACAGCAAACGAGACAATGTTCGGTGTAGACTTTAGCTGAGTTGGCGGCCAGTAGGCCGGCTCAGTGTCGGAGTCGTGAATGAATAGGTCGGAGTTTTAATTTTGAACTTTGTTCCCCAACATCCAACATGCTCCCTTCCTTCCACCATCGTCCATCTATTGCGATTGACTCCGTACACTATATTATCTTAGGATTTTCAGCTTATATCGTCGTTTGCGGAATCAAAGCGATGGAAATGATGCACGCAAATACGACAGGAAAATCTGCTGGCACTGGCCGAACTCGTGCGCCCAACTGGACAGACGATGAAATACGTGAAGTGCTCCGCCACTTGATCGCCCAGAAGGCCAGGATGGGGGACGCAGCAAACTACCCACTACCGGTATTCAACGATATCTCACGGATGCTCAAGCCGAACTACAGATCGCCGTCATCGATCCAGGGAAAGTGGGGTGGTGTGCGTCGTCGCTGTTCCCGATCTTTGTCCGAGTCTGCCACTGACTCTTGCCACACAGCTGAAAAAAGCATGGGGATTTATTCAAGAGTATAACAAGCGATCCGGGTGTTTTTTCCACCCGGATTTGGGGCTGCATATGCAGACTCAAGCAGAGAAGGACGCGTGGAGCTCATTTGAAGCATCGCATCCTCACTATGTAAGTTGGCCCAAAGTTCTATGTCGGTAACGGTAAACTAATCCACATCATCCCAGGCCAAAGAACTGGAACCCTTTGTGGGCAAGCCGTTCTTATTCTACCACGAGATGCAGGAGCTTCTCCCTGATGGTGCTGGTCGTGCCGACGAGTCTTTCTCTGCACAACGGGTCAACGCGCAAAACTCCCCATCCGTCACTTCTACATTCAGCAGCCCCGGCACACGGATGTCCGCCTTCGGGCTTCCCCCGCCTCCCACACACGATTTCCGCCAGCTTGCCGAGCTCGGTCGCGAATTCTGTTCCACCAATCCAAACATGCGGATGG
This sequence comes from Leccinum angustisporum, assembly GCA_038091055.1. Lineage (NCBI taxonomy): Eukaryota > Fungi > Basidiomycota > Agaricomycetes > Boletales > Boletaceae > Leccinum > Leccinum angustisporum. The sequence goes on from JBBPNU010000636.1 coordinate 13,659, forward strand.
CAGCCGCCAAAACAGCTCTATCGACTTTGAGCAGCATGTCCCACCCTCTTAATCCTTCTCCCTCGTTCTCATCACAAACCAACAGCAACTCCCGTGTATTTTCGAGCACATCAGCTATTCCACAGCCCTCGTCCCACACGTCGTTCCCGTCGACTCATGCTTCAAAAGGCAAACGCAAGGCCACAACGCCTGCCATCTCTGCGTTAACGTCTTCGGCAAGTGCCTCGCTTGCGCCCAGCAAGCGATCAAGGGTCTCGTGTGCTGAATCGGAGAAGGGTCAAATGGCCGTTTGGAACGAGGTCTCAGCGGTCGTCACGCGCGCAGCTGATTGCGTTTACGAGATGAAAGATTGGTTCGCTTCACCTCCGACTCTGCCTGCACCGCAGGCGAGCAAAGACTCGAAGTCCTCTGAGTCACGTCCACCTTCATTGCAGGTTCTCAACCAGACGATGAAGGTCCTCAAGATGGACACGGTCATTGACCCCACCATTAAGGGCTACTTTGCGGCTTCCTGTCTTCACAACGAGAACCTGTGTGAAACGTACATTAACTTGGCAGATGTTCCTCAAATGCTTCATTCGTTTGTTCAAGGATGGTTCGAGATCACATTCCCTGACAAGGCATGCGAGCTTCGCATGCCTCAGGCGCTGGCTGCTGGTCCCACGTCCAAACTTTCCCCTCTCGTGTATCATGATACACAGCTCCATGTTGCAGCTGGAAATCAGGCCGGCACCCTTCAATCTGGCCCAAGCAACCCTGGGCCTTCATCTTCGACCAGCCAAGCAGTCCCTCCGGCGCATCATTGGCCCCCACCTACCTTTGCCAACTACGGCACCAAGTACACCGGAGACTATGCCGACATTGAAGGTAATTTGGGTGATGTTACCGGCAACCAATTTGATACTAGTATGGACTTTGACTCATCGCTTTTCAATAATTCTTTCGAATGAATGAATGTAGCAGCTTGTAGACTACATCCTATATCCTTACAATCTGTAGCGTTCAAGGCATCACGTGTAGGCTTGTTATTATTACGAACTTGAAATACATGTCAATCGTCTC
>JBBPNU010000637.1:0-14718 GCA_038091055.1 Leccinum angustisporum
CACGGTCTCGTGTGCTGAGGACGATTTACGAGTGAAATGACTTAAAAAGTAAAAACCGAACCATTGTAAACGAGGTAATTGCCGACGAAGTGCGGCCGTGCTTTCTAGTTGTAGCAGCGCGGGGGACATGTGTAGGATTCTGTTGCTTACGATCCATTAGCCTGACTGACGTTGTTCCTGTATGTACGTATATACCTTTCATCGTAGTTTTTGTTGTCATCTCATTCCTCTCACATAAAAAGAAAAGAAAATCGGGATGACGAAACCCAAACAACCATGGTAGCCCTTTACCAAATTTAAATAGATAGATAGCGAATGCGACTTCTGACACAATGGAAAGATTAAGCAGAGGAATGAAGTCAATCAACACGAGGCGGGTGAAGAAACGAGGAAGAAGATAAATACTACAGAACGTTAGTCGTTTAAAGCGTTCCGTAGTATGGTTTTCACCATTGCGGATACTAATTGAATGATTGTCTCATCCGTTGGACTAGTGGAAGTAAACCAATCGTGAGCTCAGAGACAATGTAATGAGCCTGTTCGGAACACGCTGTGGTCCAATGCCTGTTTTATTTGCATAAATCTCCAGAGTATATTTGGTGGCCGGCACCTTACCGACATCTAGGGACTAGGGTAGCTTGACTTTGAAGACATCGATCTTTCAAACGAGATCGAGATCTTCAAGGTCAAGATTCTTGTTGAGGATAACACATTATGATGGACATTCGCAGAAACCACCCCGAGTTGCTCACAGCTTCGAAAAGCATGATAGAAGGAAAAAAAAAAAAAGTGACCCGACAAAGAATAATGCGTGGAAGGAAACGTGCCAGGTTCTTCTCTTCTGGCGACAATACTCACTGAGCACCGCGCAAAAGACGATGCTCGTAACGTCTCCAAAGCAGTTGAAACTTGATCCACCATTTTTTTGTTCTCAACATTGTACACCTATGTCAAACACGTGTAACCTGGGATACAGTTGAGAAAGGGAGGGAAACATACGACCATTCTTCCCTTCTAGTCACATCGCTGGCAGAGCCAACGGATTGTGGTTCTTTCGAGGTGTTTTTCAGGCTGGATTCTGTAGCATCAGGGAACCGCAGTCGGCGAGATAGAGGTAATTGTGCCTCCTCTGCCGATCACTAGATTAGGAGTCGAGGGAACAGGTTACGCGTACTCGCACTTGGAGTGCGTATGGTCTCCCGTATGTGTACATATGCGGACTTATCTGAGGAGGGATACGATACTCACGTTGGAGAGGTGGCCAAGCGGATCCTATGGCGGGAAGAGGACGACCTACGACAAGCCTGAACACGACACTATATACGACACTACTAGGACCTCTGCCACCGCTACCACGCCTCTACCACATGCCCTTGACTCGCCTGGAGTGGGCCTACCACACTCCAAGTTTGAACCAAAAATATCGCGCGCCTTCGAATGACGGCCCTGATCCGGCTACGCAGCCACACCAGCAAGAGCGTGGGACAACGAGCAACTAAATTGTTCGGCTACAAGGGTACATGTACAACCGATTCCATATCTTCCCCATCTATACAATGAATCATGACAGATTCAGTCCTCCTGTTTGCTGCTTGCCACCCTGTCTATCACATCCCTAACAAGCCCAGCGAGTTCCTCTTCTGTGCCCACTATAGCCTCTACGCGGCGCTCACGGGACAAGAGATCACCGAACACCGTGTTCGGATCGAACGATGCATGAACTCTCTGGACAGCCTCGGCAAACTTCGCGGGATGTGCGGTGGAGAGGACGATTTGAACGGTCTCAGGGGAACTTTGAACGAACAGTGAGTTCAGTGCTGTCTCATATGTGAGAAAAAAGACGTACTTTGCTTTCGCAAACACTTCGGCGGCGTGTAGCCCCACAGCCGTATGCGGATCAGCGAGGTATGACTTGGTCTCGTTGTATCTTCGGATAGTAGCGATCGTCTGTTCCCAAAAATTTAACATACCAGCATCCATATCCAGATTGAAACCCACCTGCTCGTCGTTATTCTTGTCCGCAACAAAGTCTTTTCTTGCACCCTCAAGTACCGGTGACAGATCAACAGCCCCTTTTCTCTTGACCAAATCCATCCAATCACGGACCTGGTTACACGCAGCTGCACGTTTGGATGCATCATCTGCCTGCGCAGCGCGCTCATAGGCAAGATACCAAAGCAACCGCTCAAAGTTGCTTGACACCGCTATATCCATGGCGGGACTAGCGGTTGCGTAGACACCACCAGCTACCGGGGCAGCAGCAGGATCGACTTTCTCGTACGACCCACTCTTCCAAAACCTTGCGAGAATGTCGTTCGAATTCGTCGCAATGCCTAGTTTTCCCATAGGCAGGCCCATACGTTTGGCGTAGTACCCTGCGAGGACATCACCAAAGTTGCCGGTAGGAACAACAAACTGAACTTCGGAGCTATCGACATCGATGTCCGTGTTTTTCAGGAGCTGGAAGTAAGCAGAGAAGTAGTAGACGATCTGAACAAGAATGCGCGCCCAGTTGATGGAGTTGACTGCTCCCAGATGGTGCTTTTCGTTGAACTGTCTATCAGCTAGTAGGGATTTGAGGACATCCTGGATAATGGTAAAATGCGCCCGCCAGTACAAGGCAGTGAAAAGTGTGCTTACCTGGCAGTTGTCAAAGGTCCCACTAACAGACAGGTTGTGGACGTTATCGTCAAGGACGGTGGTCATTTGAGCTTCCTGGATAGGTGAAACTCGTCCCTGAGGGAAGAGAATGAAAACGGATATGTTGGCTTTGTTGCGCAACCCGTATATAGCAGCACTTCCGGTGTCACCACTGGTGGCACCGACGACAGTGAGCTTCTCTGGCGGTTCTCCGGGAGCCTTCCTTAAATTACGCCTAATGAGAAAGTATTCGAAGAGGTTTCCTACGAGCTGGAGCGCAAGATCCTTGAATGCATAGGTAGGCCCGTGGAAGAGTTCGAGAACGTGTATTTTTGGATCAAGTTGAACAAGTGGTGTAATAGATGGATCGCGAAACGCGGATGGGCCAACAGTATAGGTCCTGTTGATCAGCGCAATAAGATGGGCTGGGGAAAGCTCCTCGGGGGAGATAAAAAGGGAAAGGATGTTGAAGGCGAGCTGTTGGTAACTGAGATTCGCCCATTCAGACCGCCAGTTTTTCGGGAGAGTTGGGATATCTTTTGGGATATAAAGCCCGCCATCTGGAGCAAGGCCAGCCAAGACAACCTGCAGCGTGAGACGGAGAGATCAGCGTTAAAAAGGGTGAGATAAAGGATAGCACTTGCTTCTTCAAAGGTTTTCTCGCCAGGATGCCCGCGGGTCGAAAAATACTTCATGGTTGTGGACAAACCGATGATCTGGCCGAGTCACTGCCGATCACATTATTGATCTCCTTTTCGGGTATATCCACGGCAACTCCCGTTTTAAACCTCCTTTTCATTCAACATCAACATCCAATGGCCCCTCCACCTTCGCCTCGAGCAATCCTCAGTCTCTATGGTTCTACTCTTCGCGCAGCGCGATCCTTCAGCTCATACAACTTCCGCAATTACTTTCTGCAGAGGACAAAGGGTACATTCCGCAACATGCAGGTAAGCCATGTCCTCTTTCTCAGACGGTGTGAACCGGTACTAGACGTGCTCGCAGGCGGAAGGAAATCCTATAAAACTTTCCCTCGCGTACAACGAGGCCGCCAAGGAGCTAGAAGTACTCCGCCGGAGTGCTATTGTCAATCGACTCTATGGTGGACGACGCCTCGCAGTGGAGCACTGATGTCCGGCCCCCGATGGGTAGAGCAGACAATCCCATGTGGAAACCCTCTGTTTTCCGCTTTCTCATTGATATTGGATTTTCTACCCCGATTCTTCCTTGCAATCCCGTCCAAGTCCTATAGACAACCGGGGTAATGAATGAGCTCAAACCCAATAGTCCTCACGGCGATCTTGTTCATTATTGCAAAGCATGCCCGAGTATTTTACTTTCGTGAGTTATGCGTCGAACTCCATGAAAAGGACTACTGTCAGCGGACTCAACAAGAACACGCACGTCGTGGCTAACCTAACTGTTAAGCAACCATCGTGGTCCTAAGTTTCGACATCATACAGCTTTCCATCGTCCCCTACTGAGCACACCATCTTGAAAGGCTTGCCTCTGCCAGTGTGTCCGCTAGTATGATGATGCCCCTCGGTTTCTTCGTTCCACCTTCACACATCTATCGCTTATGCTTGTCTATTCTCCTGCTCTGTACGCCCATCCTCCCAACTTGGCAAGCAAGTTACGGTGAGTCAAGCAGCTGGCGTACCGATACGCCGCCGTCAAGATCGTCTCCAAACACCAACTGCTCAACAGCGCCGCCCTTGTACGCCCCGCCGACACCCCCGAGCACATGCTCCTCAGCATCGAGCGCGAGATCGTGATCATGAAGCTCATCGACCACCCAAACGTCATGCGCCTCTACGACGTCTGGGAGACCTTCTCCGAGCTCTACCTCATCCTCGAGTACGTCGAGGACGGTGAGCTTTTGACTATCTCTGCACGCGCGGGCGCCTCGCCGAGCCCGAGGCGCTCACGTGCTTCCAGCAGTTGATCGCGGCCGTGGACTACTGCCACCACTTTGGCGTCGCGCACCGCGACTTGAAGCCCGAGAACGTGCTCATGGACCGCCAGGGTAACATCAAGGTCGCCGACTTCGGCATGGCAGCATGGCAGACGGGCGCGCACGGTGGCTTGTTGCAGACGGCGTGTGGAAGCCCGCACTACGCCGCTCCTGAGGTGGTCATGGGCCTCGCGTACGACGGGCGGGCGTCCGACATTTGGTCGTGCGGGGTGATACTGTTTGCGCTCCTCGCTGGTAGGTTACCGTTTGACGACGAGGACTTGGGGACGCTATTGGACAAGGTGAAGAGCGGGCGGTATGAGATGCCGCCTGCGGGGATCGTCGCGCCGGACGCGCGTGACTTGATTGAGCGGATGTTGCAACAGGAGGTGGAGAAACGGATCACAATGCCTGAGATTCTTGCGCATCCGTTTTTCATGTCGAGGGAGCCGAGGGCGGTGGGGAGGGACATGCCCGACTTGGATGCGCTGGCGAAGCCGATTGGCGGGACGGAGGAGATCGATCAGGATATCTTTGCCAACCTACGAACGCTGTGGCATGGAACGCCCGAAGAGGAGATACTCGAGGCACTTAGGAGCGAGGCACCGAATTGGCAAAAGGGGGTTTATCATCTATTGATTCGATATCGAAACAAGCGCTTGGAAAACTACGACGAGGAGGAAGAATTGATAGCGTGAACACAGAAGGAAGAGTCGGAAAGAGTCTTCGCAGCGCGGAGAGGTCCAAGGTGGCGACTCACGGGGTATCGTGCGTACGACATCGCAAGCCACCGATCTTGGACGATCACCATCGACGTTGCCACCGCGTGCAGCTCCACCGACGCCTCGACGCGCTGCGCGCAGAAATATGGTCGAAAACCTCGGGCAGCTGGGTGCCCCACCGCAGATAGTGCTACACTCTCCGACGCCGCCTCGACCCAACATGATGTATTCGCCCACGCCACCACGATACTCGTCGTCCACTTCACCGCTCTCTCCGAATCTTACCGCGTTCACGATACCAGACGTCAAGGATGACAAGATGCAGCTTTTCTTCCAGCAGATCGTCGAACATCTCAACGCGATGGAAATACGTGCAGGGATGGCGCCTTCGCTTGCATCGCCGCAGTTACAACCGGAGCCACCGGTCACCCCTATCACAAGCATGGAATTCGATGGACGACGACAGGGTCAACCATCATACGATTTCGACCGTGAACCATTCGCTTACAGAGATCCGCTCGTTCCGGTTTACGATAGCACGTCAGCCAACACCGACAACTTGCGACGCACGTTGGCACATCACGCAGGTCCATTCTGTGAACTGGACAAGGAAAACGGACAACAGCAAGGCGCGTACGGTGGTGCAACTGGGATCGTTAAGAAATCATCCCTGCGAAACAACGATGTGAGCGTGCGGAGACAACCTCTGCGTGTGCAGATCGTGGAGCCCTCGCCGCGCAAGTTGCAGAGAAAGAAGAGCGTAGATACGTCTTCGACGCTAACACCGACGATGTCGGTCTCGCCTGCGTGGTCGGACAGCTCGTTCACGCTGCCTTCGACGCCGCGCAGACGGTGGCTTGGGAACGTGTTCAAGTTCAAGCCGGCTAGCTTTCAGCTGTTGTCTGTGCATGACGCATTTACGAGCCGAGAGGAATGCAGGCGCTTGTTGGTTGGCATCGGCGTCAAGGTCGTCTTCACGCTTTCGGAAGGGAGCGGAATTCTCAAGTGTCGGTTCGACGAGACCAGGGATCCGGTGGTGATGAAAGCGGTCAAGTTTAGAGTGGAGGTGCGGGAGGCGACGGCGCAGCAGGCGAAGGCAGGCTTTCAGGTCGGGTTGCGGTTAATCCAGGAACGAGGGGCGTCGTCCAGTTTTCAAATCATATGTCAGCGGTTGAGGGGCGTTTGGGAGTTGGATTTGGTGAGGCCGTCAGCGGTGGGGTTGCCAAATTTTTTGTCTCCTCCAGACTTGACGGACGGGGAAACGTTTACGGAGATGATGGCGTATCCTGATTAGATTTCTTTGCGTGCATGATCTAAAAAACGGCATCGGGGACAAAATTTTACCGGTACAACCTAGACTCTCCTCATGTTTTTACCACTGGCATGTATTCAGTGTACTTGGAACATTCGATGATTCAAGCAAGATCCGCAAATCCGACCTGGAAAGTACTGTAACTGAACACGCTGTATACGCCCTGCAAGAAAGTAGTCCCAATGATCCAAAATTCTAGATTATATAGTGAGAACGAGTCCATCTAGTGCCCCAAAGGGTCGTTTATGATGCGATAAGCTCTGAAATCTCACCGATAAGCGAGCGCTGAGCAATGATGGCGCCGAAACATTTGGGAGAACCTTCCTCGACTGGCACAAGTCTGAAAACCTCGGGAGGGATTTCAAATGTCCTGCCGCTGAAGGTGAAGCCCACTGTTGGGAAAGAGTCACATGGTACTGCAGGCTGTCGATAAAAACAAGGAACCAAACGCAAATCAGAACTCACGGTAATAGTAACCCGAGCCTGCATGTTCTAGGAGGGTAGCGCCAAGGTGTCCGTACAATTCTGCAACCCGGTTCCAATCTCCGTAGATGTACCTTGCACCAATATCGAGAACAACAGGTACATTGTTGAGGATTTTATTACCATTAACACGAACATCATCCATGGTCACTTGCCAGAAACTCTGCATGTTGCCAATGTCAGTAACATCCATTCCCATCTACCATTTCAACTCACAGGATTTGTTACGCGTGTATAAGTGATGTCACCTTTGTACAGCATACTGTTTGTTCCGCCGATGTACATCTCGGCACCAGAAGTTGTGAGTTTAAATGAGAATGTCGGATCGATTAGCTTCTTTTGTCTGATAAGCGATACAAGCAGCGGATTGGCACCAAATTGTGAGAGGGAAGCGAAGGCCAATCCCAGTAAACCATCCGCATCTCCATTGTTCTGAACCCGAGAAGTATATGATGTTATAGAACCTAAGGTCTGAGAATCTGCCTAGGTTGGTGTCAAAGTTCAATCGTCATGCCGGTAAGCAATACAAAACATACACTCAACCCAGCGATGGTTACGTTATCAGTATATAGATCACCTTCGACGATGGTTCCATCTGCATATTCGCGATGAAATGACTGACCCTGTTTCTTGGCAAATTTGGATGAATGGGGATCCCATAGGTTGCGATCTCCGGTAAATCCACTACAGCCAGTCTGCAGAACCCACATATCACTGCGTTGACTTGAGCAAAAACAGCTTTATGAAGGAGAATAAAGTACCTACGCTGTACCAGTGTCAATGTGGACTGTAGATGAGGGTAAAAATATATCTAAATGATACTGGGAGAATTTACCCTTCAAGGTCTTGGGAGGAGTACCAATCGAAATCTCGGCAATCCACATGAAATATTGTCCATATGTCAATGGGATGCTAGCGCCACGCCTTTCAACGGACTCGCTCCGTTTCACAGCGAAAGGATGTATTATCCCCGTGTTCATCTCGTGATTGTCCAGGCCCCTGAGCATCTTCCTAAAAAAAGGGTGAGCAGTCGAGATGTAACGGTTCATCCCACGCACTCCTCAACGAATATACCATGAGAACTGATTGCGTCCAAATTGATGCTTTCGTTGGAGTTGAGAAGGGGAGAGTGTCTGGAGAGTGGTATGGCGATGCCACTCGTGCTCCAGTCTGGTATAGGTTTTGCAGTGGCCAGAGCAACCAGTCTGCCGGCGACTGAGAAAATGGATATTGTGACGGATCGCATTCTAGAGGAGTGGAAAGGAATAGCGGTGAAACGTCCGCCTACATACCTTTATAATGAGAAGCCAACAGTAACAATATCCACGACCATCAGGGATAGGAACAAAACAAATGATACATAGGTAAAACTGATGATGATTGGATTGCCATTGCAGCTGGCGTTATCATCCGAGCGGGAAATGGCAAGTCGCGGCGCAAAACGGAACGTGGTTGAAGCTTGAAGACTATTACACACATAAACCTTCCAGTCAATTTCCGGGGGGACAGGCCCGGGCTGTCTCGCAGAGCCCGCAATGGGGCTGGGCGGATCGCCTTATTTAGTGCATGGCAACTGAAGTAATGTTATGAAGCTAAGGCCGGTCCCTTGTTACCACTTCGGAGGAGTATAGAAAAAAAATGCTAGTCCTCCCGGGAGCTGCCGAAGATGTCATGTCGACAATTTCATCATAGGTTCTGCACCGTTACGGGTGAACCAGCAGTGTCTGCCAAACGGGACGCACGAGTACGGGTACGATTGGGCGCCTCTACTGGCGTCGTCATACTAAGTCGGAAAATTATATGTATCACGCCTTCCCACGCTCACAAGCGGAGCTTTGCCTCCTGCAGGCTGCCAGTGTGCACTTGTAAGTACATCACAAGAACGAACTCAAGATTACATTGATCTTCAGACGTCGGCTGCACCTCTAGTAGTCAAAAACATTATGGCGCGATTCCAGCTCTTTTGGACAGAGATGGTCACAACATCCGAACATCGTGATCATGAGGCTCATCGACCACCAAAATGATACCATGCGCCTCTACAACGTCTGGGAGAGTTCCTCCGAACTCTACCTTGTCCTCGAGTACGTCGAGGGCGGTGAGCCCTTTCACTACCTCTGCAATGTCTGCATGCGTGGGTGCCTCGCTGAGCCCGATGCACTCACGTGTTTCCAGCTGACCGCGGTCGCAAACTACTGCCACTACTTTGCGTTGTGCAACGGAAATTGGCATGACCCACTGGCAGTTCCCGTGGGTGGTTTTAGACGCCAGACCTCCGTCGCAGTGTTATTTTGATACAAAACGGTAAAAGGGAGCGCGGTGCGATGGCGTGGATGAAAAGTACTTGGGCCCGGAGGCCTACGTAGTAACGGAGTAATGGAGTACGTTTGAAAAATCGAGGGTGGAAGGAAAGACTACCATGAAGGTGTGCCAGAAAGTTGCGCTATAGCTCTCCTAAGTGTACACCCTCCAACTGTTATAGCCGGTAGTTTAACGGCCGTGGAAGGGCGGCGGCCAACCCGCATAATGTTTGGATCAAAATTCATACATATTCAGTGTACTTGGAACATCCGTGATGATTCAGGCGAGGTCCGCAAGACCGACCTGGAGAGCATTGTAATCGAACACGCTGTATACTCCCTGCAGGAAAGTGAGCCCAACGTTCCAAAATCCTAGGCCATATAGTTAGAACGATTCAATCTAGTGCCGAAAAGGGGGATTTATGAAGAGATAGATTGAAATTTCACCGGTACGCGAGCGCTGAGCTATGATGACTCCTAAACAATTGAGAGAACCTTCAGAAATTCGTCTAAGTCTGGAAACTTCGGGAGGGATTTCAAACGTCCTGCCACCGAAGGTGAAGCCCAGCGATGGAAAAGAGTCGCACGGTACTGCAGGCTGTCGATGAAAACAAGGCATTAAACGCAATCGGAACTCACGGTAATAGTAACCAAAGCGTCTGTGTTCCACGAGGGTACCGCCGAGGTGTCTGTACAACTCTGAAACCCGTTCCCAATCTCCAATGATGTATTTTGCACCAGTGTCGAAAATAACAGGCACATTTTCCAAGATTTTGTGACCATGGACACGAACATCCTCCATGGACACCTGTCAGAATCTCTACATGTTGAATGTCAATGTCAGTAACATCCACTCCCGGATCTACCATTTCAACTTACAGGTTTTGTTACGCGTGTATAAGTGATGTCACCTTTGTACAGAATATTGTTTGCTCCACCGATGTACATCTCTGCCCCGGAAGAAGAGAGTTTAAATGAGAATGTCGGATTGGTTATCTCCCCTTGTCTGATAAGCGATACAAACAGTGGATCAGCACCAAATTTGGACATGGATGCGAAGGCCAATCCCAGTAAACCATCTGCATAGTTCGGTAGTCGAGAATTGTATGATGTTGCAGAACCAAAGGTCTGAGGATCTGCCTAGGTTCAAGGCGTCAAAATTCAATCGTCATGTCGGTAAGCAATACAAAACATACGGTGAATCCAGAAATGGTTATATTATCAGCATATACACCACCTTGGACGATGGTTCCATCTGCATATTGGCGCTGAAATGGCTGATCCTGTTTCTTGGCAGATTTGGATGAATCGGGATCCCATACGTTGCGATCTCCGGTAATTCCACTACAGCCAGTCTGCAGCACCCACATATCGCTGCGTTAACCTGAACAAAAACAGCTTTATGAATGAAAATAAAGTACCTACGCTGCCCCAGTGTCTATTACGACTGTGATGTAGATGAGGGTAAATATATATTGGAATGATACTGTGAGAATTTACCCTTCAAGATCTGGGGAGGAGTGCCAATCAGAATCTCGGCAGTCCACATGTTATATTTACCATTAGCCGTCAGAGGGAAGCTAGCGCCATGCCTTTCAAGTCCGGACTCGCTCCGTTTCACAGCGAAAGGATGCATCGTCCCCGTGTTCATCTCGTAATTGTCTAGGCCCCTAAGGATCTTCCTAAAAAAACATGAGCATTGGAGATGCAATTTGAACGGTTCATTCCACCCACTCCTCGACCAATATACAATGAGAGCTGATTGCGTCGAGATCAACGCTTTCGTTGTTCTGAAAGGGTGTGTATCTGGAGAGTGGTATGGCTATGCCATCCGCCTCCCGGGTTGGTACAGGTTTTGCAATGACCAGAGCAGCAAATATGGGTACCGTAAGTAATCGCATTTTAGAGGAGTGGAAAGGACTGGCGGAGAAACATCCACCCATAAACCTTTATATTGAGAAACCGTAACCGTCCACGCCGCACGGCCGCATCAGGGATAGGTACAAATTGAATCATGCGTGGGTCAACTTGAAATTGATGTTTGATGGTTGAATGATCCGAACGGAACTTGCCGAAAGACTGTCCACGCACGTTTCCAGGCAGTTTGTTCATCAGGGCATCATAGAATTGCTAGGATCCGACAAAACAACGGGGTATGTTCGTGCGCGTGAAGTTGGGAAGGTCAACGCATATGAAGGCCATATTCCTGGACCCTTTAGGGTTCCAGGTTTATCGACGGTTTTGTCTGTCTGCAGTTTTTCGCTCTATTAGGAAATGGCTTAGTCATAATTTAGAGTTTTCGCGCCACTAACCTCCTCTTAGCTCCGTTAGCGTCATCCCATGTGGTAATGAGAAACCGATCGTTTTCCTGAATCCGTGCTGACCGTGAACGCAGTTGAGCCCCCAGATGCGTGTACGCTCTGACAAATCGTCAATCTGACAGCTTTCCCCATGGCATCGTCCACTTTCTTTGCTTCCATCGTCCAACTCTCGGGTCCGTTCGCAAAGAGCATCGACCTGTCCGGTCAAGCGTGCCTCTCACCAACTGCGTTGATCGATATGGCAGGTGGCCTTTGCGTGCGCTCAGCACCAATCGCAAACTACACGCAGCTGACTATGATCGCGTTGCAAGGCTGTGCCTCGCTCACAACTCAATTGCTTCGTAGTCTTCTCGTTCGCTCGCCGTTCCCGTGCAGTTTGAACGTCAAGGGGCTGAAAGCCGTCACCAACGCGACGCTGGACGTGCTTGCTCTACGCTCACATCTCACATCACTGAATATGAGCAGGTGCACCAACGCTAATGGCTTTGGCATTTGCGCGTTTGCAAAGGCGGTCATGGCACGAGGCGCCCGCCTTGGGCTCCAGGAGCTTAGGTTATCTGGAGTCGACATGGCCAAAGACAACGCGCTGGCGGCTGCGCCTTATCTTGAGGTCCTCGATCTGAGCTATTGTCGTGGTTTGCACCGTGACAACACCGCTTTGGAGGCATTCGTGGCTTGCTCGGTGGACGAGAAAGGCGTCGGAGAGACTGTCTTGTTGCAGGGAGGGACCCGAGGGATTCGCGTCGATATAGGCGACGCGTGACGTCCCTCCGACATCTCTCGCTCTCCAGTTGCATCATGCTTACGGACACGGCATGCTCAAACCTCGCCTATTCGGTTCCTCGTCTCGAATTCCTCGAGCTCGCGGGAATATGGTCTATGCTCATGGACAATGGCCTTGTGCGCCTGCTCCGCACCATGCCACTCATCCGGAAACTCGACCTGGAGGACGCTTGCAACATCATTACGGATGCAGTTCTCGAAGCGCTCACTCCGGTCGATGCCGAAGGTTCGACATTCAAGACGGCGGAGAAGTCGCTTCGGCCCGGTCAGGTCCTAGAACATCTGACAGTGTCAAGCGCGACCAATCTGACTAACCATGCGTTCAAAGCGCTCATTCGCGGCTATCCGAGGCTGCGCGTTCTGCAGGCGGACAACACGTCCATATCCGGTTCGGTGTTCAAGAAATTTGTGTGATTGGCCTGCCAGCGGAGCATGTGTGACGCCGAGCTGGTCGTCGTGGACTGTCAGTCGGACGGGAAACTCGCTATCGAGGGCGTGGTGGACAACATGCGCCCCCACAAGGGGTGGCGTTCATGGGAGGCCAGGAAGCTGGGATATTTGGACGGAAGGGACGAGGACGATCTTCAAGTCGGGCAGGACGAGTGTGACGAGAAGAGGATGGTGATCAAGTCGTTTTACAGCTGGCAGACCGTCGAGACCTTAGGGAGTGGAGCAGGGCGAGCAAGAAAACGAATAGCATGGATGAGCAGTTGAGCCAGCTCGAAGACGTGGGCGGGCAATTGTTTGGGCGGAGGAGATGTGGATGTTATGTTCCTGGAGGTGATACGCTCGATCACGATGGGTGCATGCCAGTGGTGGTGACGATCTATTTAACGTGTATTTCTATCTTGGGCTGTACGCTTTACTGTTCGTGTTATCGCAGGACTACTAACCGATTTATGCTTGCGAGCCTTGTGATCAGTAGGATTTTAATCTGTGGATATCTGTAGAAAATCAATGTATAAACCGTCGTGATTATGAGGTACAATTTCTTTGCTTTACACTTTGCCTTCTTTGCAGCTTTCCTCACCTCTCGGTCTATGCATGATAAGGCAGAAGCAGCGACCGATGACGATTGCACGGGCGTAGATAGCTCTACTTTTTTGGTGGTGTCTGGAAACAGGTTCAACAACAAAAAGGGCAACGGTGGCGGCAACGGGCCCAGGGTCCAGGCCTAGGGTTGCCCGTAAGGGCCGCAACTTGTATTTTTACTAAATTTGATTGGCCGTGACGCGTGACTTGTGTAGAACAGGCAACTTCTCTTCCACGAGGCTCGTTCCGTCGAGAACCGGCCTCAGGCTCTGGGCGGATTTCTTCCCATCGTTCGGACGTGTTTTTTTATTTTTATTTCACTGTCATTTCTGCGATATACGAGAGCGTGTCAGGCGAATCGAACACAGGTGGTATAAAGATACTGCGTTGACAATCACATATCTCCTTGGTGTTCACTCTCCGTCGCAGCCTGGCGATCTTGTGAACAGCCTATCTGGAACACTCGTGCATGGACATTCCAGGAATATCATGCATGGAAGGTGGTTCGATTCTACACCCAGGATTGGAAACTGTACTGAGTCGCCGGAGATTATCTCGGAGATGGAGAAGGCAACAGGTGTCTCGGCAAAAACCTTGAAGGCCATCCGACCAGGTTCAGGCGACATCCGGGAGAAACTGCCTCGCGTCAGTACGAAAGACGACGTTTATCGAGGATGCTGCCTACTCACTTCTTGGAATATTCTCTGTCTCATTGCCGGTTGTGTACGGCGAAGCGGACAAGTCACTCGGGCGACTTTTGGCGCAGCTTCTGACGACTTCGGGAGACACGAGCACGTTCGTCGAAATCGTGACGATAGTCAAACTCTAGCTTACAGGTGCATCAGTTGCGCAGGTCACAACCTTCGTACAAACATTCAGTGGACCCTCCACACCTTCTCAGCGTCCCGGACGACCTCACAGCCACCTCCTCTCGTTTATATCTGGTGCCCAGTTGTGGATCCCAGGTTTTCACGGTCTCACGCATCTCCGTGGGTTCGTGGGGCCTGTATCTTAGAACCTAGGATGGTTAGGGGGGCCAGTGTAACCCCGTCAGTGGGTGGGTTACCACGGTACAGCCACGCGTCAGGTGAAGTCGCGAATCGGTTACGCCCGGGCGGACTTCTAACCCTCCCCTCCTCGCGACTACCTCGAGATTTGCACATCCGCCCAT
>JBBPNU010000638.1:0-14713 GCA_038091055.1 Leccinum angustisporum
CGAAGGCTCAGACGTCGACATGAACCCCAAAATCGACGACGAGGACGATACTGGCATCGATCCAGAGGAGGAGGAAGACGACGACGAGCCTGAGCCGGACGAGGTCAGCACCGGACATCTTTGTGATTGCGTGTCCACTCATTCAACCCGTGCAGGACATCGAGTCGGACGAACTCTCTCCTCCACCTTCACCTCACAAACCGCGACTGAAGATTAAACTCAAGTTACCTCAAATTCTCAGTCCGAACGAATCCTCTAGTAGAGGCGCGTCCACCCCTAGCGGTGAACCGAGCCAGCCGCCCTCACGTCGCGGCGTCTCCAAGGGTACGACGGTTGATGCGTCTTGCCCCCTTCACTTCAATGACCATGTGTGTCTTTCAGATGTCGACATCGAATCGGAGGACGACGATGATGCAGACGAAATAATCGGTGGTTCCACCCGTCCGATGACCTCTCGTCAAGCCGTCCTTGCCAGTGTAGTTGACTCCTCACACGTCTCGCTCTGTCAGTTCTTGTCACCCTCTTCATAGATTCCCGACACTCACAACCACCCAGCAGAATCCTCCCGCAAGAAAAAACAACTCACTGAATCCGAGATTGCGTTGCGACGCGAAGAAACAGCCCGCAAGCGCAAGAACCTGACGGAAAAGAAGCTCGAGGACGAAAAGGTGCGTTCAAACCACCGCTGTAAACGCAACCCCGCTCAAGTGCATATAATCCCGGACAGGCGGAGACAATCAACCGACTGCTCAAAAAACAGTCCAAGTCGAAAAACAAGCGCAACGTGTTGTCTACGGCAGACGATCGGACTCCAGTGTCCGCTACACCTGCTGCCGTGCAGTCCACACGGGATGGTTCAGAAATACCCGAGGGAGAAATGCCCGAGCCAATCGAATTCATCCCTACCATGTACCGATGGCTATCAACCATCAAGCCTCCTACTGGCGTCACCGCACCAGCTTCTAAGGGAGTCGATGGTCAGCTGAGACTCACATTCTCGGTTCCCCTGTCTGCACTCCCACAAGACACCACATCACTCCCGGAAGCAAAGTTGCCACCCGCCAAGAATACAGTTTGCGATGTGAGCGGGTGCGGGCGGGCAATGAAGTATCGGCTAGTCAGGGATTGGATTAAGGGGGCGTGTGGTATGGACCATCTCACGATATTGGAACGCCAGATGGATGTGTCTTGAATCGAGCTGTTAAGCCTTTTTATTGTTCGTTCTGCATCCAGATCTCTGATCACTGATAATGATTCCAAGTGGGACTTCTGTGTGACACGTCCGGGGTTTGCATTGTTCAATCGTATCTATATTAATCCCTGTCGTAGGTGAATCGATCAAGTCGCTGCAGTTGTTGGCAAGCCTACATGAAGACTCTAGGTGTTAGGTGACTGATGCGAATAATCTCGATAAATTACATCATCTTCGCGTCACCCGTTCGCGATCATGTGCACCATTGCGCCTCTCACCACGCACCTTCCAGCCTTCAAAAAGCTGTATGGGGAGGACGTCCTGGATTCTCACATATCCTTCGGATTTCTAGACCATTCAACACGTGTTGAGACCTTAAACTCTCGTTTGCGCACACTCTGGGATCACGAGGTCCATCGCAGACACCAACTGGTGGCACAAGAACATCTACTTCTTTTCCTTTCCAGATCTCGTTTTACACTCGGAGGCTTGGAATGTTCTTAACCCAATATTTCTCGCGATCGACCAGAAAGCATGTTTGATTTAATAAGCCCCACACAGACCTTGGCCTACACGCAGGGAAACAATATTGATAGAGCCGTCAAAAGGGGCATAAGCGTACGATTACGTGTCTTTACGCTGCTGCGGTCGGCTGCTCCGCACCGCGTTCCATGACCGTAAGGGATATGTAAGTAATATCCAAGTCACCATCTGGACCTTGTTCAAGCTCTAGCTTCGAGTCCATCTTCGAACATGCCTAGTGCGACCTGTCAGGACGAGAAGAACTGCCCTATGGGACTCCGTCGTCGTCGCTGAGGATCAGTAGCTGATCCATGTCACAACTACATTCCTCATCAAGTACCATGCGTATGCAACCTTTAGGCGGGAGAATATAATATAATCTTGGTTCCAAGTACACACTGTCGTCCATTAGTGAGACAATGCGCAGAGGGCTCTGTTGTTGCTGTCTTCTCTCCTGCGTGTGTGGCGAGAAAAACGTAATCTACGAGTACAATCAAGCCACTACACATGAACCGATGCTCCCAACGAAAAGGTGTTTCCCGCTGCATTGAGATGACACTATGGGTCTTGATCGCATCAAATGCTTGAGACAGAGCTTCTCGTTCGCAAGACAACACTTCGGTACACGAGTGTATAGCTCGATGCAAATCACATTTCGTGACAGCGTCTTACCAGTGACAGGTACCGGTCAATGCCAACTTTGCAGTCACCAGGAAACAAACGTGAACATTTCAGTTTCGTACAACAGGATTGCTACATATGTATCTAGCTATTTCTATGCCACTCGCTATTCCATGTCCATGAATTGGTCTTGCAGCCACGTCAACGTAACAAAAGGCAAGCTACCCGAAAACAAACACGATCATGATGAGAAAAACCGCGGGTATTACATGATTTTTATGGTCTTGCTGCTTCACCAATTGCTCATACTCACATCGTGCTGCCCGCTTCATGTCATCTTCCCCAACACCCTCGGTTGCGACAGGTCAGCCATGTTGATGAAGATATCGTCAGCAGGGTGTCTGTACAACGGCGCAGCCAATCTCTTTTGGTCGAGATGGTGCCCGATGAAACCGATCGATCGGCCAAGCACGAACAAGCCGTTCAGTGTGCCAATCTAAGAGCACGTTAGTCGAAGCATGTCAGGATTTGAAGACCGTGCTAACCTTGATATACTCATCGGCCTCCTCAGGCATGAACGCGCCAGAGTCGCGAAGGAGGTCGACGAAGCAAACAGCGATACAACCATCGACATTCAAGATCAACTAACAAATACGTTAGAATCCGTACTTTCTCTCCTATAACCAGGAAATGCTTACGGTGTCCTTTTTCGAAGTCGTCACCTTCTCTACAGCCAACGCATAATCGAGCAACGAGTGAGAAGGGAAGTTTTTGCGAACGTATTCTTTAACCAGTTCAACACGCAGATCAGGGTTGTTGACGGATTTGATCTTGTGACCAATACCAGAAACTAGAGAGTAGATCAGTTATGTTGATGGGGAAAAGCGCATGAGAGCCACCCACTCAGTTTGTTCGCTTTCCTGGCCTCTCCCACAAACTCTCTTGGCGTCAATCCTCTATCCCTTGCGCCCGAGAACATCGACGCAGCTTCATCCAAAGCTCCTCCAAAGCGACTACCGATCGTCAACAAACCAGACGCAAGACTGCTGATCAGATCCTTGCCCGCACGAGTGGCAACGATCGTATTCATGGCTCCACTGACGGCGGGACCGTGGTCTGCCGTCAACATCAAGACCATCTCGATAAATTTCGCTGCATATGGAGGCAGGCGACGCTTGAACCAGAGCAACGAGACGACACCGCCCAAACCAATGTCTTCTTTGAACACATCCGAGATACGCATGCCAGCGTACAGCAACTCTTGGCCACGCTCGTCTGAAATGGTGGATATAAACGCTGCAGGTTTTCGAATGAGACCGAGTTCCTGAGCCCATTTGTAATCCATTGGAATGACCGGCGGGTCGACGTCTTTCTGGGGAAGGATGGTACCGTTGGCGACAAGCTTGCTGTATGTCTCTTTCAAAACGTCAGGGAGCAGCTCAAAAGTATCGGGAACGATGAATCCGGCAGCTCTCATCGCACGGTTCTTAGCTTCCGCTGTCTCGGAGTCGCTGTTCGCCATCGAGCCTGCGTGCCCGAACTGCACCTCGGTTGTGAACATCTTGGCACAAGTACCGATGGCCCAGGCGACAATGGGCTTCTTGATACGTCCAGCCCTGACCGCATCAATAACTCGATACTCTTCGATGCCACCAACTTCACCAAGGAGAACAAGCAGCTTGCATGCCGGATCATCCTCGTAGCGCAGAAGATGGTCGATAAATGTGGTACCAGGGTAACGATCACCACCGATGGCAATACCCTCATAGGTGCCGTTGGTAACCAGAGATAGGATGTTGTTGAGCTCGTTGGACATGCCTCCCGACTTGGAAACATAGCCGACGGAGCCAGGGCGATAAAGCTTGGATGCAATGATGTTGTCCATCATGCTGTACTGAATTAGCACATTTTAGTTGATACACAAAAGTGTAGCTCACCCTCCGGAGTTACCAATTCGGAAGCAACCTGGTTTAATACCACCAACGGTAGCGGGACCGATGATCAAAACCCCCTTTTCTTGAGCCTTGACCAAGATGTCCCGTGCATGTCGTTCTGGAACACCTTCTGCAATCAATGCGATGGCACGAATGTTCGGGAACTCCAGGCACTCCAGTGTACTGCTGTACACACTTCGTGAACTCGCGAAGTTGACTACGACATCGACATCAGGATGCTTCTTTGCGGCCTCAGCGAGAGAGGTATACACAGGCAAAAGTGTCTCCTGTGTGCCCCAGTAGAATTTCTGGATATGGTGCCCACCGAAGGGGTAGATCATCGCAGCGACAGATGGACGAGCGCGCTTGCAGGAGTAATCGAAGTCAAGCATACCCTGAATAGCACGAGGCTGAAGACCGTAAACAAAGCTGCGGGTCTCGGCGTCGAAAGGCCGGTATGCAGGTCGGACGGTGGCATGCCCGTTCTGAGTAGGAGCATTGTCGAAGCGCACGACGACGTCATCAGGCTGGGTACGTTCACCAGAAGCATGGATTGTTCCAACATCAGAAGGAGTGGGTGCAACTGCCGATGAAGGTGTCGCAGGAACAGCTTTAGGAGAGGTAGTGGCAGTGGCGGGAATAGAGATGGGTGCCTTGGTTGGCGAGAGGCCGAGAGCGAGAGGCACAATTTCAGTAATGTGGGTGTCGGGGCCGAAAACGCGGATGGGAACACCAAGGGATTCACCTAAGAAAAAAAAAAGTTTTGGGACTGAGTACCTAACGAACCGCACTAAACTCACCAAGGAGTCTCATAGCCTTCAGGCCTTCTTGCCAGTTAGGGCCGCCACGGCGGACATAGATTTTGACCTATGAGAAAGCCAGTCAACATATCCAGTCAGACTTCCAGATGGTATTGCAAAGTGGCAGTACTCACACCATGTGCAATTAAGCCAGCCTTGGCATTTTCTAGCGCTTTGATGATGCCCTTGAATGTGGCAGCAACGTTTGTAAAATTGGCGATACCGCCTCCAATGATAAGAATCTTGCCATCTGGGCGGGGAGGTGGGCGCGTGATCAAATCAACTGGTAGAGGGGAAAAATGCGGATGGTGAGTAATCGCCATTACGCGTCACGAGAGTATACTTACGGATCGTTTTGGCGTATTCGTATGTTTGACCCTCTGATGGTGCACCACTGTACTCGCCATAGTTCGCGAGCTCGTGAGCAAAACCAGCGGCTGCGATGGCGTCCGCATAAACAACAGATGCACCGCCACCGGCAACCATGGTCCAAATGCGAGCAGTGGCGTTCAACACGGTGAGTTTGAGAGAAGCACCAGTGGAAGCATCCAATTTCTGAATGTATGCTATCGGAAAACGTTAGTATGGGTAAACTGGATACGTAAATGCAATACTTGCCCTCCTCTTTGGTGAGATCTCGTCCGAAAGGAGCAGGCCAGACCATGGGTGGACCCCGATCGGCACCGACCTTGGAACCCCTGGCAGCAGCGGCATCGTAGACGCTGAGATCTCTGGCAATGGCCCATTTGGGACCACAGATAGACTCCGCCGTCTGATCAAGCTTGGCAGCCATGTCCAGATAATGGATGGTGGCATCTTCGAGAACAACGAGGGGATTGATCTCGAGGTAAGCAAAGTGAAGATCTGCATAGACATTGTAGAGCCTCGTGATGAAGTCTACGAGTGCATCTTTGCGCTTTCCGGTGAAGGATGGGCCAATGAGAGATGCGACGTTTTCACGGGAAGGGAATTGTTTTGCGTCGACGGGAATTTCCAAGCGGGACGCGTGTGCGTCAACGTCGCCAACGTCGACACCACCAGTAGGAGAGAAGAGGATGGTGTCAGAAAGACGGGAGGAAGTGATGCAGATGTACGCCTCAGCTGATTGAGGGTGGGGCAAGAAGGGCTCGACTATGAAGCTGTTGAGCGTGCCAGTGACGGATTCCACCTGTGGATAGAACGTGAATACGTAAAAACATGAAACATGATTTAGGTCACGTGACGATGTGAAGAAACTATATGCTTCGCGATTGCGATGGAGCACGCCACGATGGGGGACAAGATCAACGAACCTTTTGAGGCTTTCCGGCCCTTTCTAGGATCCATTGCTTTGCATCTTGCCAATCCTTGTTGAGGGCGAGAAGGCCGGCCTTGCCGCGACGCTTGATGAGTTGATCTGGCTTCGCGACGAGCTTGGTCGAGTGCACCCATGGTAGGAGCTGGCTCTCGGGTGTGATTGCCCCTGTCTCGGGATCCCACAGGATCTGGGCAACCTTGGGAGAAGGGAAGACGAGCGGGGAGGCTTGGGGAGCAAAGTTGGGATGCGCAGGAGGGGCGCGTTCGAGCCAGTAAGCCAGCAAGAGCTTGGCATCGTACTCGCGGATGGCTATATGCGAGATCAGATGGCAGCGGGGGCGGGGAGGGAACGAAACTGACCTTTGGAGGACATGATGAGATGGGAGAAGACGAGAAACAACGAACCGAGCAATGCAGGACGCCTTACTTATATCGACCTGGCCATATTTTATTTTATTTTGCAAATGGTATCATACCTTGTCTAGACGCCCCAATGTTCTCACGCTCTGAAAATCACACAGCCACATCACACCACCTCTTCGCCGACGAAGTAGTCTGCCTACCCTCATGGCTTGTGGCAAGTCAGCGCCAGCTCCAGGTCGACCCTGAGTCCACCTCGCTCTTGCCTCGTTCCTTCACTAAACCGCTTCATACTACCCCATCTTGACATCCGATTGCTCCTGTGGCCCCGGCTGTGCAGTGTGCACTGTAACACGTTCCCCCCGTTCTCTCCATTTCACATCTCGTGTTCTCAGACTTTGATACGTGATTCATGCTTCCTAGAACAGTCACCGCTCCGTACAAACCACTATTTTCAAATCGGTCGAGCAGTCTTGCAACGTAACACGGGAGAAATATGTTTGGCATCCCGTGCTCTGATTTGCTGGCGGAGGTTTCAAGTTGAAAGGCTATCTCACAACGCATTCCAATGGTAAAACTGCACGATAAGAGGATTACTGCAATAAAGTCGTAAATGACAATATTCTCAGCGCAGGTTTCTGTTCGGTCGCGAGGCGTTGAACTTGCTTTTTTTTACATCACTCCTGGGCTGCCAGGCGCGATCGGATGCGACTATGACATTAATAATATGGTCACGCATTCCACCTTGCCAATAAACGACTAATCTGCAAGATAGTAAACGTCACCGCTTGACGATCCCTGCAGATTGTAGGCGATTTGTGAATTGTGAAGGAGGACGTGTGGTCATTGAAGGCCGATAAAATCACGTCATTTCCCATCAAGTCAGCCAATTTGAGACCGTCGTTCGAATAAGGTTAACGTGAACCGCTCAGCACAGCGCTCCCGAGTTCTAATGAGTGATGTGCATCCGATTAGCTTCTGAGCCTGCAAGCGATATCAAAGTGCAGTCTGACAGCATGTGAACTACATAAAAACACACATGGCAAACTTCGTGGGGTTTATCATTAGCGAAGCACATCGCTGTTGCACTCCAAAGGACTCGCGCTAGATCTTCCAAGTTGTGATCTAGTCTGCCCAAACCACAGGAAACAGCAGGAACGCAAACCTCGAGCTCGAGGGTATCAACACAAGTCTATCCTTGCGTCTTGAAGAGTTGACACAAACGAACTGCACACCGAATATGAATATGTACATAAAAAGACTGCCGACCGCACTACCCCATTCGGTGCAAAATGATATGGCACGTAACTTAACACGCACCTTCTTTGCGTGCCGTCGCTCGTGTTACGGCGTGCTGAGGCTTATCTTTATAACTCTGCTGGTCAGTCAGCCGGCTTTTTCGTTTCTTCCGCTTCTGTGTCGGATCCCGGCCGAACCACCCGAATAGCAAGAGAACAGCGGGTCAACCACTGGGGCCGTGTTTCATGTCTTGCTGGTCAAGCGGCTCTCCAGACTACGTACGTCCAGACTTAAGATTCGCGGTGATTACCGTACCGTACCTGTCCAAGCATATGCGGTGGGCTGTCCCGACGTTGATCTTGGTTATCTTTCGTAGCTTTGTAATACCTGTTTGATGGAGCTTCTCCTAGTCGATGGCTGGCCGATCGATTGATGATATGGTGATCAGTCTATGACTTGCGTCTGTATTCCAGGCACATATTGACGATTCCGTTCCGATGGTCTAACTTGTCCAAAATGCTCATCTCCTGGATTGGGCTATTAGAGAGAGAGCGAGAGAGACAAAATGGCTGGTCTTCTTATGACAAACGACTCGAAAGAAAAGCTCCGACAACCGTAGCGAGGATGAAGACCTGGATATCAAACGGTTGCCTCATATGTACCGTACCTGAGATTCATGACGCAGCATGAGGAACAGAGCACAGAAGAAGCTTGTATGCACCATGCCTGATATTAACTGACCACGGCGGACCAACCATTTCATGTATCCCTGATAAACACCGCGGCAGCGCCCATCCCAGTCCCGATACACATCGATGTCACTAAAACCTGTTGGAATGAATCATGTACTAATCTGCGACATCATTCACGTTCAAAGCCCACCTTGCCATTCCGTCTCTGTAGCTCATTCAAACCCGTAGCAATCTGTCGAGCACCTGTGCACCGTAGCCATCACATGCAGCAATCAGCATGAATCATCGCAAACAATAAAGAGGCTTATCTAGCGGATGTCCAAACGCGATCGCGCCTCCGTTAACATTGACTTTCTCGGGATCAAGCCCAAGTTTCTGAATACAATAGACGTATTGAGAAGCGAAGGCTTCGTTGATCTATACAGAAAAGACATTTAGTCTCACTGGCCACCCCGTCAGGTTCGGTGTACCTCGAACAAGTCGACGTCCGCGATATCCAGTCCTGAATTCTTGAGCGCCATTGGAATAGCGAACACAGGTCCGATACCCATAACGCGGGGAGGTAAGCCTAAGCATCAGCACAGCTAACGATCAGCAACGTACCCCTTGATAATGTTTAACATGTCATCGACGTACCTGCTACTGCTGTAGTCACATGCTTCCCAAGAATAGGCAGGTTGAGCGCCTCGGCCTTCCGGCGTGTCATCAGCAGGACCGCAGCCGCACCGTCCGTAATCTGACTCGCATTCCCACCCGTCGTTCTCGCCTGGCCCCATTGCGGAAAAGCCGCACGAATCTTGAGCAGCCCCTCCTTAGTCGTGCCGGACCGGACCCCATCGTCTTTAGTCACAGTCACGAACTGTTGTGTGCCCGTCGTCGAGTCCTTGTTGCCGACGGCCACTGTAAAGGGGACGATTTCCTTGGCAAAGTACCCGGATTTCTCGGCATGTTCAGCGCGTTGAAACGACGACGCTGCAAAAGTGTCCATGACGTCGCGCGAGATATCATAGTCTTGAGCCACATTCTCGCTCGTCCAGCCCATGGGATAGAGACAGTCCTTGGCAGCCGCATTGGCCCCAATGCGTTCGGATTGAGGTGGTGCACCCCTGTCTGGGCTAACATCCGTCCGGAAAAGAGGATACCTGTGAACGAAGAGACACGAGGAGGAGATTCAACGCACTTTTGACTCATGGACTCAACGCCAACGGCAAGTCCGACCTCGATTTGACCGGACCGGATTTGGTTGGCGACCACGGTCACAGCCATGAGTCCGCTGGAGCAAAACCGATTGATCACCTGAATGGGGACGCTCTCGGGGAAACCAGCAGCGAGGGCAGCACCACGGGCGTGGTAGACAGGGTCGGGCGTCAGAACGGTGCCGACACAAATGTCGCCTACGATGGCCGGGTCAATGTGGGAGTGGGCTATTGCTTGCTGTACCAGTTTGGCATTACAATACTTGGATACAGGATAAGGGACACACCTTGAACATTTCGAGCATGAGTTCATCGGTGCTGTATGGTGAAGTGGAACATTGAGTTCATCGAGCATTTGGCACAGAGGTCGAATACTCGCGGCGTGTCTCTAAGAGCCCCCTTCTTAGCTTTCGTCAAAGGGGAGCGTATGGCCATTGTGATGACTACATCATCCTGGTGTTTCTCTTGGAGTGCTGCAGAAGCAGTGGGGGAGTAAAGGTGCGACGAAATTTGCCTGAGACGTTGCATCATTGAAGAAGGAGCGATTGTGCGAACAAAAGGTCCGGGCGTCGGATCATACCCAGGCCTGCTCCGGCAACTTTTTCATGGATATTTTACTCTAACCAGGTACATATGATTCATAACTACAACTTACCAGTCGAAGTAATCTTGCATGCATCATGCCTGAGTCTCAGTTCGCAAAGAGATGGGACTCCGTCGGAACTGTTTGACAATAAATATCAAAACTTGGCACGAGTCGATTCGGCTGAGCAGCCCCCGAACGCGAGCGCGAATCTCGGAAGACCACGATAGCCCGACCAGACTGAGACCCCAATGTGGTTCTTCCTTAAGCTTCATCCACGAAACCGGAGTTCATATAGTATATTCTCGCCAACTCTGGAAAATTTGGATGGCGCGTTGGTCGATATAGCAACACCTCGAAATCACATGGTTGATAGTGTCGCGTCCTTCACGCGTCACGTGTTCGTGATTTATGGGTTACGAGACGAATTTGAAACATGAAAAGAACCTAACTAGCAAGACGATCAAGTTAATTAAAGTAATTGATACAAGTAGATTCTATGCGGCTAGAGAAACCAATGCCAGTAACTTGCCAGTAACGCATGGTCGTTTAGAACTTATACCTGGAGACAACCTCCCAAAATCCGAGGCCTTGAAGCCTGGAGAGTTCAAGTTCAAGAGCAGTTGGCTGCCGAGCGCCATTGACACCAGCAAAAGTTCCCGCTCCCCAAGGAGATCCTATGGCAACCGTTAGAATTACGCGCCGAGATATACATAGCACACGTACCGCCGCGGACCTCTTCCACGTTCGATATGATATCAAAGGTGCGGCTGTACCCAAGAGGTACAAAAAGTATTCCATGATGAGTGAGAGTGGAGAGGGTACTGATGACGGTAGCTTCCTGGCCGCCTCCTGGAGTACCCGTGGAGACAAACACGCCAGCAAACTTGCCCGCCAAGGCGCCTTTCGCCCAGAGCCCGCCTGTCGCATCCCAAAACGCCTGAGAAGCAATAAATTTAGCTCTCGGAGGCGAAGATCCGCACAAGGGAACGGATCAAAAATACTGACCTTCCACTGAGCAGGGAAGTTACCATAACGAGTAGGGATACCGAACAGGTATGCATCGAACGAAGGGAGTTGAGCGGGTGTCATAATGGGGTAGTCCGGTTTAGGGGGGGCATGCATTTTTGCTAGCACTTCATCGGGAAGCGTCTCTGCAATTCTGATTGAAGGATGAATCGACAGTGCACGAGCAAAAATATGACAAGACGTACTGGAAGATGGTGGCAGAACCACCTGCATCGGCAATGCCCTGTTTGACGGATTCTGCGACTGCAGAACTGTGATCAGGGAGAGCGGGATTAAGATGTAGCAGAACCCTCACGCTTAGCGATGTGCCCGTACATCGAATAGATGACGATGGCGACTTTGGGCGAAGACATGGTGCGAGCAGATATGAATGCAACTAGGAGGGGCTTGATGTTTGGAGTGCCAGACGTTCCTATTTGTAGTTTCCTGAATCTGTCCGTTGAAATTGCAAACGTAGCTAATCATGCCTAAGAAGCTTATAGGGGACAGGGACAGATACGTCACCATCGGACTTTGCAATGAGTCATACCATTCGATCCGTCCACCAATAAAAAATGTTGACACTGGATCTGAGTTAAGCGCCACCATATCAGATAGCAAGGTACGCATGAATATATCTGTGATACAGTATTCGGGCGGCCGGTTTTACGAGACTTGTCATGTTGAATAGCGGGGCGCATGATCGCATCGGCCACCGAAGCACTTTTCCGCTTGGTTGTCATGCGCTATCAGGAATATCTTTATTCTGGTGCCTGTACTCTCCCGAGTCAGATAGCAGGCTATTGTGAGCCTTCGTTTTCTCAGTGATCTTCAGAACCTGAGATATTTTGGAAAACTGACCGATTTCGTTCTGTACTGGGGGGGTTCTCGTTGTGTCCAATAGCATCCCCGAGTTAATTTTTTCTCTGCCTTGCTATCTCGACGTCTCTACCAAGCTGTATGTAGGAGTGTCTTTGAACACAATTGATGTGCTGAAAACCATCGCCCTTCGGTAACCATGCTCGAAGGCAACTGGGGATATGAGTGCCTGACTACTCTTCAGGTCTAAGGCAATTTGGAGATATTTCGCTGGCCGCGTCGTGTATTTCATGCCCTTGGACCCTTGATGAGACAAAAGAGACTGCCACGGTTTTTTGTTTTGCCTAGTTTTCAGATACTATGGGTTCGTCCTTGTCCTGCCGCCAGACCCTTGCTGGTGGTCCATGAGAAAGTTGGGTAATTTGTCGACCGATTTGGGTTCCTTCGGCGCCGGAGCGATGGATTCTCTTTTCCTCCGTTTCTTGAGTTTTCCTCCTGGAAGGTGTGCTGTTCACTCGGTTCTAACTCCTTATCGGGTCTGGACCATGACAAGCTGGCGCGCGCTAACCTGCTGACACGACCTTTCAGTACTCCGTGCATGACAAAAGCATTCTGGGCGCAAGTAGTGCTCTCGCCCATACTACGGACGCATAAAAGTTAATCATGTGGTTGATGGTATGCATTCGCAGGCAGCATAAGCCATCCCACGCCCGATACATGCCCTTAAACTTGCTTGCTTTTCCGCCAAGCATCGGCCTCTTATATCCGCTCCCACAACTGGCACGGTAATCTTTTTTAAAATATCCCGCGATGTGTTTCCCTGGAAAGCGACAGAAAGATAATTTCGCAGACAGAAAGCCGCAGCACAAGGATACAAAAGCTGATACAGTTGAACTCAAACCATCATCCGTCCCCACTCCTTCCACACTTCCACCGGCGCCTCCCTTAGACCCTACCGCTTCTGACTATCCGGAAACTACCATGTCCAACCCTCGTGTTGCCATTGTCATCTACTCCCTCTACGGGCATATTGCCAAACGTATGTCTCTTGGATGAATGTTTCTCTTGCTCGTCTTAAGAGTAAATATTTTACATGCAGTCGCTGAGGCTGTCAAAACTGGTGTCAGCAACGCCGGTGGTAGCGCGACAATCTACCAGTAAGCACCGCTGTCTTCCTCTACATTTCTGTTAACGAACACTACGAACAGAATCCAGGAGACCCTGTCCGAGGACATTTTGAAGCTCGTCAAGGCACCCCCTCGCCCAGACTACCCCATCCTTCTTCCTGATGACCTCGTGAACTACGATGCCTTCCTCTTCGGTGTTCCCACCCGCTATGGTAACTTCCCTGTGCAATGGAAGGTGTGTCCTCCACCGGTTGCATAATGCTATCATGTCTCATAGGATCTGTCAGGCTTTCTGGGACGCAACAGGCCCTCTCTGGAGCAAGTCTGCTCTTGCTGGCAAGATGTGCGGTGTGTTTGTTTCCACCGGCACCCAGGGTGGTGGGCAGGAAATCACCATCTCCAACACCCTTTCTACCTTCGTCCACCACGGAATGATTTATGTCCCTCTCGGGTACAAACACACCTTCCCTCAATTGTCCGACCTAACTGAGATCCACGGTGGTGCGTCAAAATTATGTTTTATCTTCATCTTTAACACCGGAAATTAAAATATCGGAACTTTCTATCCTATTCTCGTCGCAGGTTCTTCCTGGGGTGCGGGGACTTTTGCAGGCACGGACGGTTCCCGTAACCCTTCCGCCCTCGAATTGGAAATCGGAAGTCTCCAGGGTAAAAGCTTCTGGGAGATCGTTGCCAAGTACCACACTAGTGACTCCAAGTAGATTTGTCCTTTCCTTTATCATATGACTCGCCTACTTGTTAGTTGTCTGCATAGAGCATCTCTATACTATTTCCACGGCGTGATAGTCGCGTCCAGAAGTACCAAATATTTAAAATATAGGGCAGCTTTTTCTATCTAAGATGCAAGATCGGAGGTTAACGTTCACCCGCGGACGCGAACTTCGCGTTAGCAACCAAGCTTACCGGTGGGCAAATGGATCCTGATGCGTGCTTCTTTGCGTTGTCTGTGAACATTACACTCCACCTCGTGGGTACATATACCAGTGCGTCGTCAGCAGAACGCCGATACGATTCCGTGAGACTACAGCCATGTGTGCGAATCCGCGTAATGTACCGCGAGAAGACGGTCAAGAAGGTGCGATGCAACTTTGGAAGATTTAACCATATCGTACCAGTGATTGAATCATTGTGATTCCCACCCGAATGACAAGTCCGACAGGTTTTTCGGCTGCTCAAAACTCCCCGAGGCGCATGCTTCTTTGTGTATTGATTCCCCAAGTCCTTCACGGGACTCCATCAGGGCAGCACACGCAGCTGGATGAGCATGATGCGTCACTGTCAGATCACCTGTTAAACACGGGCC
>JBBPNU010000639.1:0-14711 GCA_038091055.1 Leccinum angustisporum
CAAATTGAACCCCAGCTGTTACTCAGCTGTCTCCGAACGGATGGAACCGAGACTAGCAACATGCAAACGACTAAAATAGTATGAACAGATGCCGTTTCTGCGGCAGCTTACTTAATGGGGAACTCCGCTGCATCTGCTCAACAATGTCACGCTCGAAGCAGAGCGAACTTTTATGGCTCCTATGCAGCGCTGCAGCAGCACAACCACTACAAAAACTTAACCAGAAGTTGGGAGACATAGTGAAGAACCCACATGATTTTTTGGGGATTTTTGTTCAAAGCTTGTGTGCTGCCCTGACACTTGAGATTGGAAAAACCTGGCCACAAGATACAAATGAGCTGCCGGCCAACAAACGCACACTCTTTTGTCAGAAAAAAAAATACAGGGATGTTACATAATATATCATAGTTCATTCTATATCCACCACCTTGGGGTCTGGAGTGCTGTGTTGAATGAGCTAGACACGGTTTTGCAACACCCCGTCCTTTTGCAACTCCGGTGCAATGATAGTATGTCGAATAGTATCTAACGCGACGTCGAATCCTCGATTGATGAATGAACTTTTTTTTTCCATTTTTGTGTGTGCACCTTCGACAATGCGACTGAAATTGAATTGTGTCACTGAGTTGACAACTCTCCCTCCCCCTCTCCTTGCTCTTCCATTTTCCCTCGTCCTACTGTACAAACCGCTCGAAACATAAAGTTGAATGTGATTCCGGAAATTCCGGAAATCAAAAGTGCTAGACTGTCGATGTAGCAAAGTTCCCGTGTACTTGAGCACTTTGCCTCCTGGGTAATATTATAGAGCAAAAAGCGGGTTCAGGGCCACGCGGGATGTAGTGTTTCCATTTGAACTGAACAATTTTAGACCTAAGCCATTGCAGCATATCGGCTTCGATGTCCAAGTTTGGACACTTTGAATATTCTTCCACGTTGAGGGATACGATGTCGGCACACCTTTCCGCCGACCCAGGAGGATCGGAAGCATATTGCACGCGGGTCTTGACGAAGGCGTAAACGCTCGATGTGGTGAGGTCGATACATCGTGAGACGTCGACATGTTTTAGTGCATGACACGGTAGGCCCTGAAGCGGTCCGGTCGTCTCTGTGGCAAGAAAATGCAACAATTCATTCGCGATACCGCACACATTGCTGACCTGTAACGTCTCGAGGTTGGGCGTAGATGAAAGGAGCGTCATGAAAGTGGATGGACTTAAACAGCTGTCCTTGATACTGAGCTGGACGAGAGAAGGATGGGAGGCAATATGAAGTAGAGTCTCGTCCGCCCTCACGGTGGCGTTGATCATACTGAAGTGCGTGATCGACGGCACGGTGATAGTACGTGCGATATCGAAGGGGTTGGGGTGTATGTCAAACTCGACAAACCTGAGATTACCCATGCAGATAGGGAAAACATCATTATCTGGATCTCGGTTTTTATAGTGACTGTCCTTTATGGAGAGTTTCTCGAGTGATGGATTATGGGTGAAGACTGACATAGAAAAGGGAGAGCGCAATAGATTAAGGTCTAACTCCTTGAGCTTTGGGATATGTAGCCCCCATTCATTGTCCAATCCAGTTAAATGGAGGGTTCTGAGTCTCCACATGGGTCCAGAAAAGCAATTAGATAGCAGGTTAGGAGGATACCAGCCAACGAAGATCAGCTCGCCAAGGTTCGAGAACGCATGCGGGATGGAAAGGTCGGAGAGTATACGATGGAACACAAGAAAAGCTTCGCAAGGGATGCGAAGGCTCCACAGATCATCCCAGGATAGATCCTGCAATTCAGCAAAAACGGAGTGTCTATCCCACAACACTGAAAAGTCAACCGAGATGCGAGAAATGCGGTTCTTGGCACGCTGTTTCCACAACCTCACTTTTTGCACAGTGCATTTCCTGGATAACACGAGCGTTTTCCATGCAGAGGGCGTGTCTATGAGAATCTGTCGCCAGTGGCCGCAGACATGAGATAGCTTGATGGCCCATGTGTGATCCTCGTCGATCAACACGCCGAAGATTTCAAGTAGAGTTTCCATCGGTAGTTTTCCCAAGAGGTACGAATGGGCAACCTGCGGTGGCCGCCGTTTCTCGGCATCCGCTTGTGCAGCAACGGCTCTCTCCTTCAGTTCTAGAAGCTGAGTGTGCCTCTGAACATCTTCCAGTTGCAAATGGCTCAAAGCATGATCAATCGATTTGATGATAGGGCCATGTTTCCCCTGAAGGTCGGCGTCAACCTAGCGTGACCCTGCCACTTGTCGGGTGCAAGGTCAATGTCACGGTTCGAGTCGAGGATGGCAGCTTTAAGATTGCCGAGTTTCTCGTGTAACGCCGCGCGTGAATCATAGATGACGAAAGCATTGCCTTCTAATTCGGCAGCCTGTTAGATATGACATTAGGGAGGACCTGCGACGTGATGAGTGTTAGATCCTGCCTGGTTCATATGGATGAGCGCGCCCTCGAAGTCGCCACGCTGGTAGCAAGCGAGGCCCTCGTCGAATATTGCATTCCATGACATCGTCAAAGTAAGGCGAACAGGCTATACGACTAGACTACTGGTCGTCAGCTATGTAGAATATGACACGAAGAGAAAAACATACCTTCAGCACTGAGAGAAACGAGATGAGGAAAAAGAATGGTGGGTGGGAGCATCCTGCAGTCGCAATATCTTGAAGTAAGGAAAGTCGTGAGAGCCTAGAGTCTACTAGTAGTACTACGACCGCGGTCACCTCGGCAACTTAATAAATGTGGAGGCCAACTCCGAGTCGGAGACGGGCGGGCCACTTTACCTTGCAATAGTCCTTTCCTACTTACCTTTCGTACAGCCATCCGACCAGGCTTCACCGGTATTATTCAATGAACTTACGCAGAGTGGAGGTGTGTTACTTCGCCACAATACTATGGGCCTCGGCGCGTGTAAAGCGTTCACATGAATCACATTGTCTGTCTTGGCGCTTGCTCAGGTGAACGATCTCGTCAACCTCCTCACATGCAATCTCTGCAATATCCCAGAGAACTACTACATGCGGTTTTGTGAGCTTTTCTGTGCGAGCGCCACAATAGCACTTTTCCAACTGATGGCCAGGGCAGTACATTATACTCAACTGGCCGGACCTGTCCTTTCTCGCGGAGGACGAGAGGGGAAAGGTCGTTGGATACGTACTGTCTTCGATGTACGCTCTTCTTTTCCGTCGTGCGCGTGGGTCTCATCGGCCGACAGAGAACCAGACGAGTGTGAACCCTCTATACAGATCGGTCACATCAATTCGTTGTCCGTCCTTAGACCATACCGAAGGCTTGGAATCGCGCAGAAGCTGATGAATTTGAGCAGTGTGTTCTTTTCCTTTGCAATGTCTTGTCAACGGCGCGAGCCAACGTGGAGATTCATTCTAGAGGATGCCATTTTGCGCGAGGATGCTGACATAGAATACATCCAGTTGCATGTGCGAAAAACAAACAGGGCTGCACGATCGTTGTATCATAAGCTTGGTTACAAATATCATCAAGTCGAGGCGAAATACTGTACGTCCGGTCGTTACCTGTTGAGTTATTGACCGACGCGATTCTGGAGATGCTGACAAGGAGGATGCATTAATAATGCGATTACGAGTCCAATATAGGGATATAGAACCTCAACAACAGCCAAGGTCTGTTCCCTAGATCTCATTCGCTGTGTACTTCTAACGCTCTGGCCACTGGTGATACAGTTCGGATGCTCGGAGACGTCCACGGAAAACATGGATCGCAAACCTGTTACAATTCGTTCACGAAAGACCGCATCGGTTCGCAGAAGCAACGATGTCCTTTCTTCGAAGGATAAACCCGCGCCCGTGATCATGGATCATCCATCCTTGTTTGTTCTTTTCTATCATCCATATATCCACGGTGACAACAGGGGTTCTATAATACTATGTGTGAATAATGATAGCATATCATTGGCTGTATGAATATAGAGGTTACATACGACCTCCAGCGAAATACATCATATTCTACGGCGCTGCAACCCATGTGGCTCAGCGGTATGTCGAAAATAGCACACCAACTTGCACTTGCACTGCCACCGTGACGTGGACCATCCTTTGTCTTTTTCTTCAAGGATTCGGAAGCCTGACTGTGTCTCATACAAATATGATGCTCGAGGAGATACAAGGTCGTCAAACTCTGCATCACAATGTTTTACGTATGTATTGCGAAAGCGCGGAGGTGTCATGAGGTACAGCTTCCAATTCCTCTCCCATTAAAAGATTCTTATTATCCGACCGTTCTCCTTCGTGTTGCATTGGCTCAAAGAAGAGCACGTAACTTCAGCGTATGGGGAAGCGAAAAGGTGCATAACCCCAAGAATGCAGGACAAAACGAACTCCACATGCAGCCGAAAATGCAATCAGTAAGAATCTGGAAACAAGTCATTAGCTCAAAAAAGCCGTATTCTTTTACTCGCCAATCACCGGTTCTCATGCTAAACATGGGATCGATGAGGTCATTGTGAGTATCCTTCATAATGGCACGAACCCCCGGCTAACGAACACAGCTTGAATCCCCTCGTTATGGATATAGAGCAAACTTGGTTTGGAATCAATTGGGACTAGTTACCGGTCATTACCCACGTACCGGATAAACGGCCAACCAGTCAGAGGTGTCCGGTAATCGTTCTTGGACGAGGCAGGGATCGCGAATATGTGAAAGGGGATCACTGTACTCACCGGGTCACTATTTTTTCCCGCCGTTTACGTGCCGCCACTGGGGCATCCCCTCTCTATTCGGATCATTTTAACAATTGACCGGCGAACGAGTTTGCCTGTTCGAATTCGAGCATGTTAACCTTCGTGAGCACATGATAGAGAAGAAACTGCTTGCTCCACTGGCATCAGACAGTAAAGTCACGGTGGTGCTACTCGAGTACTAGTATGGTAGTGCTCGAGCGCCGGGGTGAAAGTATCCAGCATCCGCAGCGCTTAGCCAGGTCCCCGTGAGATACCACACACTATCAGCTCTCGTCCGAGCACACACCGACATTTCATGAACGTCCTCTCGCCAAAGATGATTTACGGAACGGCATGGTGAGCTACTCACGGATGATTAATGCATATAATTCACATAGTCCAATTGCGGGCGCGGTCCTAGGAAGGGAGAGCGTACGACACACCTCGTTGTCAACGCCTTCTTGCAGGGGTTTCGTGCTGTTGACACAGGCGAGTCCATAAGCGACAGAATTTCGTGTTATACTTCAGGGGCTTGACATACACATTCAGCTTGTCAACCCAAGCACTACAGGTGCGACTTCTATTCGTCCGTTCCAGACAGTCGCTCACACTCCAACTTCGGTTCTCACAGGGAGGATCTCGTTGGCGAAGCGCTCGATATCCTGCAGAAAAAGCATGACCTGAAACGCGATGATATTTATGTCCAGACAAAGTGCACGCTCCGTTCCCCGCAGTGACCCTGCCGTCGAGCATTCACACGTTCTACCCAACCTAGGTTCACCCCGGTCGGGGGACAAGACCTTAGCAAACCTATCCCCTACAACGTCAAAGACGCTATCAGAGACCAGATTGCAACCTCGCTGCTGGCGTCCCTGCGCAACCTTCGGACGTCTTATATAGACTCTTATCTCCTCCACTCGCCTCTGAAGACCATACAGGGAACCTTGGAGGCCTGGCGCGCGCTCATGGCCGCCCAGGATGCAGGGACCGTACGCAAGATCGGCGTCAGCAACGTCTATGACGTGGGTGTTCTCGCTGCTTTAGATAAGTTGAGGAAGGTGCAGGTCGTGCAAAACCGGTGGTACGAGGGGAACATGTGGGATCCTGACGTATGGAAGTACTGCAAAGACCATGGGATCGAATATCAGTTCGTGAACTCGGCTTCCCTGTCCGCGTCAGTGACTCATGCTCGATCGCCGCAGGTCTTTTTGGACGCTTTCTGGATCGCCAAGCTTGCTCGCCCACCCAAAGGTCGTAAAGGTTGCTAGCCAACTGGACATAACACCAGCTCAGGTTATCTTCAAACTTGCCCAGCTGCATAATGTCGTGCCGTTGACCGGAACAACCAAGGAATTGCATATGCAGCAAGACCTTGCGGCAGAAAGGATCGTATTCAGTGATGTAGAGACCGAAACAAGAAGTATAATCGAGTTCGTCTGGGGGAGATAAGATGAGAAAAGTATGTCAAGGGCCGATCTGTTACGCGGCAGCAACCAAACGTAAAATGTATATTGGGAATCGCTCACCCCACCTTGTAATCTATCCACGCTGTGCCTGATACCGTTGTTGAAGCTGTTCCATTGACCAAGCTTCCAACTTCGCAGGGTCAAGCGGCACCTTTGTGACCGCACGTCCGTCGTCCAAGAACCTCTCGTGCAATCCTTCGACTCTGACAGCAAATCGAATATCACGAGCTGAGAGCCCCGGTACTTTTTTCGGCGTTGCATCCTCGTACGCGCAATGCGTGTGAATGGAAACGTGGACCCTAGTATAGCTGACGGTGACGCGCGCGTGATGCTAACCGTTCGCGGTTCGTCAATGAAGGTCACCGCATGCCCATTAAATTCTTTATACTACTCACATCCTCCTCGTCCTGAATGCCCACGAGCTCGTTGAAAAACTGGACCGACGAGCCGAAATTCTTGAACGTGAAGAGCTTGTTCAAGGTCAGCGTCTGGCGATCGTCCGACACGACCTGGTCCCCGGTAACGCGGCCAACGTGCCAATGGCACGACAGAAGCGGTCGCACGTGGGTCTCGAGCTCCTCGTGACTGAGATGAAAGGTACGTTTCCGCGCTGGTATGGGAGGAATATCGGGCAGGTCGACTGCGCGCTTCTGAACCTGAACTTCTGAGGAGCCTGCCCGAGGATCATTCCGATGAGATGAGCTCCACGCATCGATGGAATCATTTGCTAGGGAGACACGACTCGCCTTTCGAACACTTGATCTGTAACAGGTAGTAGAACGTGGTCAGCCAGGTGGGACGCTGCGCAGCACGAGCCAAACAGTCGCAAAGTTTGACTTACCGCATCTTCCAACGTACCCACTCCTTGGAAAGCATTGGAAAGTGGTGCGTCCATCGTGGTGGAAGATGTAGACAACAACCGGATGCTTGAAGATGTCGCGGGTGTGAACGGAACAGCGCATCGTGACTGAACCAATTTTGGCTTTCTTGCAATCAGAGTACGACGAGTAAACCACTGCCGGTGAGCATGTTGGAGGCGCCCAGTTAGTCTAAACATCCAGCCCACTCGCTCAAACAAGTTCAAGTGGCGGAAGCAATTCGTTGACTTGGTAATCGTGAAGTAATTGGCGTTGCCGTAATATCTGGGATTTACGGTCCTGCAAGTAGTAACCACAATCATCATGATGGTCCTGGTGCCACGACGAAACACCGCAGGCCTAGTCAGGGCCGCTCGACTTTGAATCCATAGTAACAAGGACTTGCGGGCAAGTCGCCAAGGACAATCAGGGCGGTACTACAACCACTGGCACGACCGCAGTCCGGCCGACCGTGTTAATATTCAATTGCTCATTTCCAACCCGCACACTGCCCTCTTGCCTCGCCGTCACGGTTTAGCCACCATCATCTTCACTTCCATTCTGATTACATACACACATAGCTCGAACCCGATCAGAATCAAAGTTTGATCGCGAGCGACGAGGTGAAAAACCTATTAGCGCTTCAACTCATGTCCGCTGCACATGAGCGCCGAGTTTCGTCCATTGAAGTTACGCTGCCAAGGAGTGCATCAGCATCCAGGTACGGTCGAATAACAATATGGAATCTTCTCCGGGGACCGGAACTGAACAAGTATCAGGCCCAGGTTGTCCCCGCGTGCTATTTCGGGACGTAGCGTGCTGCGGGCGGAGTGCTCAAACGTATAGCGGAAGACCAAATGGAGTACGCTGTGGGAACGCCATATCTTCTAGTACGGTAATGGTGAATTGTGCACTCACCACCGGGACGAGGCGCATGGTGGCGTATCGCGGACAAACGTTGGATGACTCACCGTATCAGACTCGGAACGATCTTCTAGAAGCTGCGTTAGCACCGTATTGCCAAATAGCCCATGGGGCCACTTGAACAAGGTTGAGAGGTATGTAATTTATGAAATGGGGGCGATGTCTGTCGCACGAGACGTGTCGACAGGTACCCAGCTTTCTAGGTTGGATTCGACGGATACACCTCGGACTTGGTGAAACAAGCAGCCGTCCACGAGTTGTGGCGAAATTCTTTCCGCAATACGTTTTACTTGGTCGGGAAACCAAGACGAATGAGAAGCAGAGCAAGATGATCAAGTTTCAAATTTTAACGTTCAGTTACCTTCATTCTTGGGTGTGTGTGGCCTAGGAGGAAGGGACTTCAAGACCACCACACTGATTTGGGCACAGAATAGAATCATGCTCGATGCGAAACTTGGGATTTACAGCTTGTGTTACAGGCCAGTTCTTCCGTATACGGCAGGCAATCCGTTCCTGTGTTCCTATCAACTCCCGGGCGATGCCGAGCGCAGTGAGATAACAACATATCATATATTCGACTTTATCGCGCTACACTAGGGAATATGAGCAAGTTGCAATTGATCACGACAATATGTACAACCGTAGGCGCAAAAGTGGTTCAACAGAAATGACATGGCATAGCATAGCATATTCTGCACCAAACAATGCTTGCTTGTTTGACAAGCACCCCGAAAGCCGTCTGGGTGTAGCGACACCAAAATTAGGAATGAATGAAACACTAGAAAGGGGATAAACCAGCAAGTTCATGCCTCTGACAGTACTGTCAAGTCTGCAGCTGAAACAGATGAGATTGCATTCTGTGTTGGGGACGATGCCCCCTTGGAGTCATCTGCGACAGCATCTGCCGGCGCACCATTGGTTGTAGTTTCGGCACCACTCTCGCTTGGCTTATTGGCACCCAGTATGGCGTGCCATTTGTCTACCAGGGCTTTGGCTCGTGCTCGGAACTTGAATGCGTCGTCGCGAGGCACCTTGTCCGGCGTTAGAGCCGCGATGTGTCGCATAACCTTGCCGATTTTAGAAAACTGCCATGAAAAAATATGGTCATCGCCACGCCCAACGCCACACAAATACGCACTGAGAGGAAATTGATGAGGTTCGGGTGTTCGTAGTGTTCCACTGTCGTGAATAATTGGTCAAGGGCGGGCATATCCTGTGCAATTTCCGTTGAAGGTGGCAATCGACGCTGTCTGAATGACTCACTTCATCCGATGGAGCACCCTTGCTACCCAACAGAGCCTTCTGCAGCCTATGTCTCCACTCTCTTACTTTGCGAGCTTCAGGATCCGCTTCCAGGTTCGCTGCAGGTGACCATTGGTCAGAAACGACAAGAAAAAAATGTATATAATCGATGGCGCACCATCGACTTCTTCCTCTTTCTCTCGTTTCGGCTTCTTGGAAGGCGGTGGAGCGGCTTTAGCGCTCATTCCAGCATCGTCGTCCTCAGCTTCGGCTTCGGCATCTCCCCCCTCATCCTCGGATTCGATCACCTCTTTAGACTTTGCTCCGTTTTTCTTCGACTTCCCCGTAGCTAATTTTTTCTCCGTTTTCAGTTTTGGTTTGGACTTTGCCTTACCAACAGATGCCTCAGCATCCCGCTTACGCTTCTTTGACTTGACGGGTTTCTTCATCTCTTGGTCCTCATTCTCAGTCTCGAGCTGGTCGACTGGCTCGTTATCTTCCTGTTCTGTGGTTGCCACCTGCAAGCTCTCCAGCTCCTTCTCCCACTTTTCGGGATCAAGAGCGATTCTGTACCCAGACAAAAGTTCCAGATTTTTCTTGTGTGGCTCAGCGATGTATGCACGGATCTCGTGTTCCTTCAATCTCGATATATCTTTTGACACAAGCCATGCA
Source organism: Leccinum angustisporum (assembly GCA_038091055.1). Lineage (NCBI taxonomy): Eukaryota > Fungi > Basidiomycota > Agaricomycetes > Boletales > Boletaceae > Leccinum > Leccinum angustisporum. Next base: position 9,862 of record JBBPNU010000639.1, read on the forward strand.
CTGTGTCGAAACAGGGTTTACCATCTCGACAAGGGGAGACGGAGATGGAGACGCACAACTCTGCGGTAGGGAAAAACTTGACACAGTGGAAGAGCGTCTTTTTGCCTGTAGGGCGCTCCTTGGCAACGACGGATGGGACATTGTCGGGATTCACGACCTATAGGGATGAAAAGGATGAACAAGGGCTTTCTGGGCACAAGGAAGACGCGACGTACCATGCCAGGCCAAGGCGGAAATCCGCGTACTTTGCCCAAGACGATATCGCGTTCTGCATAATTGGTCTCTGGTTCGTTATTTTTCGCTGCCTTTTTACTCATCACGAGTGGAAATGAGGAAAAGGGAAAGGTTACAATGGAGGGTGCGGGACAGATAAAAGGAAAGGTTGAGGAGCACACCAACTTGGGTTGTGTTCGGCTATTTCCACTTGCAGTTTCGTTTGCCACGCGGGCCCGTGCGCACACGTAAGAATCAACAAAACAAACGCGTGACATTGAAAAAAATACCATTGAATACGGTACATGAAAACAATGCATCGTCGAACGTCGCAGAGGTTCTCGTAGAGAAACTGGCCATTCAGGATGCCTTCAAAAAAGCGGGATATGTGTCTCGAAATGTGGTCTCTTCACGGTTGTTCGGTCGGGCGAGTCGGATTATTCGGAGAAATTTCGACGTGGCGTGCTTTGTTTGTTCCCGGATAAGGCAGGCACTGCTTGTGATCGAATCCGGGAACGGGTGTCACGCCGCAGATAATGCCCAGCTCTCCTCCTGTGAAAGGGCTCGGTCAGCATTGCGCGGTACGGGTGCTGAACGTACCCTGCCTCTTTAACCAACGTGACGGCGCTGGACCGTTGGTTCCGGTGATTGGGTGGACGCAACGGGTGTGCACCGTGTTGCGAAGAAGTGCGACGGTTAAATTAACGGACAAGCGTATCTTCTAGGCGTGCCAGTGCGGCCGCCGAGGTCACGGAAGAATGCTGTGGCGTCGAGGAAGAGATGCAGACCGGCAGACGAGTTCGACTTGCAAGTGCGATAGTGTGCGAGGTCGAGCATTGCAATGCCACGCGCGTGTCTTCAGGGCAAGGTGACTGACTTGCAGGTCGACTGTTTCTGAAGGTTAAATGTGGATAGCGCAGAGAGGTTCGTGCATCATGGCGGGAGGAGTGCAAGGAGTATTCCTAGCCGGGATTCTTTGAAATTAGAAATAAATAAATAAATTGAATGTTTCGCAACTCGGACGATTCATCATACGCATACACCCTCTCGGTATACTGTCCAACGACGGGGACGAGCGCTAGGCATAGAAAACCGATTCCATCACGCTCCTTGATGATCGCTTGAATCTGTCACACCGAATACCAAGTTATGAAGTCCTTGCCCAATCCGAGTCAAGCGAGCTCTCGGCTAGTAGAGGTGCACACGCTGCAGCAAGCTTTTTTATGACGCAAATATCAGGGACATTGCCGCACGTACAGCGCACGAGTCGTGCACAAAAGCCATGTCGTCGCTTTGCGCAGCCAGAACAGCACGACTTCAAGGCAGCGGCGAGAGTGTCGGCATCCCGCAAGATTCTAGTGCGGATCACACACCGGCATCTAGATAGTATTTTTGATCGGAGATGGTTTCGGGGATTTAAAATAGACGGGGGACGTCAACCACAACCACGAGTCTGCGGCACTGACGTCGATGTTCGAACCCATCCGTGGAGGAACCCGAGGAGGACAAGCAGAATTCAAGTGGTCCGACGTTTCTGCAGACAAAGACAGAGAAGTGGGCATCGTCATTATGTATCTTGGCATGCTGAGCAACGTTCTAGCACTATCTTGGTCACAGTATCAATGCACCAACCGGGCGGTGGCAAAAGAACAAGGACGTTCACTGGTACAATAGGGACAATGCGGACGGAGAGGCAGAAAGAGCCGAGGAAATTCGTAAAGTAAAAGAGGCAGAGGCAGAGGCACTTTCCGTCGCGCTGTAAGTTCGTCTGCAAATGTCCCACAAACGCGACCAACATCATCTCCCTGTTTCAGCGGTTTTGGTCCAACTGGAGCGAATGCTACACAACCTGCAGCAGGGTCATCAACGGAGGCGGCTCCGAGTACTGAGGACGACGCAACGCGTAAACAAGAGAAGGAAGAGAGACGTCGCCAAAAAGCCGAGCGTAAAGAAGAGAAACGCACCCGCAAGGCAGCTCGCATGGCAAACCGTGACGAACGAGACGTACAGATTCGTCATCGATCACCTTCACGATCACTGTCTCCCACCCGCAGAAGGCGCGGTGACGAAAGAGAGCGTCGTAGCCGGTCACCTACCCGTGGCCACGAGGACCGCCGCAATCGGCTTAGGGACTATGATGAATCTGAGCGGGAAAAGGAGAGAGGAAGGCATCGAAGATTATGGGACATGAATGTAGCGAGGGATAGGCCACGCTACAGAGATAACTAGCCGGTTCCTCAGTATGTCGTACGTTTAGGTCCCATGCATGGGCTCACTAAGCGAACGGCAGGCGTTGCGTCTTGTTTTGGTCAACCCCTAATCACGCTCGCGTGTTGTGGTCAAAACCGCCGGTGATGATCTTTTCAGATCTTATCAGAAGGCAATGTGCCTTGCGTTCCATAGCTGCGCGCAAACCCCGTGGGTCAAATCGTTCGCCATAGGAATGTCCAACGTCCTCGTTTTGATGTGGCAGACAAGCTTACTACTCTCCACCTTCACATGAGATGGCATCGCATCCTAGAGGACAATTTTCACTGGAGTGTTATTGGATACATTGCACGACATTTAGCCAAGCGAGGCATCAAATCTGGTATCACCGGCTGTTGCCGTTGGCCACAAGATTCAACTTGAAACACGTTGATCTCGTTACACAGAAACCGGTTTTGAACGTTGAACGACAGCGGGGAAGGTTCTCATGGGGTATTCAAAGACGCGCTTTCCCTTTCTTTCCATCCACTATCTCGGACCGCTCGATCCCGCTCAAGAATCTGTTCCACCTCGTGTTCGAAGTGAATTATGTTATTATGACTCAGGTCGTACAGCCTCCCCGAACTTGCTGCGCGCTTCCGCTTTGAGGCACTGTTATCCAGCTCGATTTGCGCAAATTCTTCACTAGCTGTCGTTCGGGTACGCCTTGACGATCGAGATGTACGTCATCACGTCATCACTCTCGTGAAGGCAGGTTCTACGATCAGTGCTGGATGCCCGTGCGTTCGGATTTACGACTCCAGGGCGCGATGCGGTTCCCTCTTTAGTCACATCTTTGAGCATTCTCATTTATCATGCACTGACTATGAACGACTGCAGCGTGGTCGTGAAACTATCGACAAGGTTTACTTCGTCGACGGCATACCGGCAGTTTAATCCGTGCATGCAATGCATACGCCTGCCGCCCATCTATGTCGCCTGCCCGCCATCTGCCGAAAGTGGTTTCGATAGCGCTAGTCGCTTTGGACGAGGATTTAATCCGCACCTCGCTCGGCCAGGGACGGTAACGAGCCCCCCTCTCTCAACCCCGTCAACGTCATGTCCACCACTGTTTATGGCATGCCCTACCTGCTCGAAGACCGGAGCGGAGAGCTGACGGGGTCCGACTTTATCGACATGAATGACCGCCTTCGGTTGTGTCTACGCTGTACGGCCCAGACGCTGTCACATACTGCTTACATGATCCACAACGCGACGCACGAGCACAATCCGTCGAATCCGCTGATCGCGCTGGCTTTTGGCCCGAACAATTCACTCGGGACGGTCACCCTACGCGGCAGGGCTCCAATGACAATGAGCGACTATCTCGCCAAGCTGTCTTCGACCACCAAGTGAGTAAATTTTCTCGTCGGCGAAGGAGTTTGCTTGCCTTCACTCCTTCTCCAACAACCGGGCACCGCTGACAGACGTGAAACACACAACAGCCGAACGAGGAAATTTCTGGGTTCGGACGGACGGGAGTATCGATGGAGCTGGCGATCGACCAAGGGGCACGAATGGACGGTGCGCGTTTTCCCCCCGTTTCCGGCACGTCATCGCGCGCGTACGGCGGTCTTCGTCCCGAGGCTGACTTGGATCTTGGATTCTGTGGGATCCACGTGTCGCGCGTACACGCGTATGTATGTTCCGTCGTCCGTGATTGGACATGCCTACGCGCAATCGGATTCGGGAACGTACAGTGCACGAACCAGAACGACTACGTCGTCGCATCGTACTCGCTCAAGGTCGCTGGCGAACCGGACTATCATGGGTCGTCGGGGTGCATGTTGACGATCGATGAGGGGTATCCCCACCTCGCAGCCGGTGCGTTCTTTTTTGCGTTCGGACCCGCCTGACGACCAGGGTTTCTCTCTCCTTCCTTCCTTTTTTTTTCTTCTTCTTCCAAATCCCATTTTCAAATTTGTATGAACCCGCTCATACGCCGAACGACAGAGTTTCTTGCCTCATTGACGATCATGCGACATATAATGGCACACGGTCTGTGACAACACGCACGACCGAAACGCGTTCTTGTGGGGTGGCGACAGCACACTCTGCTCGTGTGTTGTATATGTTTCCGAGTCTCGGATTCGTTCCGGGACGTGCAGATGTCTTTATACATATATGTAGTAGTATCAGTATCTGTTTGATTGTTGTTGTAGCCATGTCGGGTTTTGCCCATATGTATGTATATTGTACTAGTACTATCTCCCGATTTATTCGTCCAGATCTTCATTATGAGGCGCCGGCAGAGCAAAAAGAGGAAGGAGAGGAAAAGAGAGGAAAGGAAGGAAGGAAGGAAGAGGGGGGCGGCTGCGGAGATAATCGGTATGATGAGCCACCCAGCCTTGGTATGTAACAGATTTCATGAAGCGCGATTGGAAGGGGGG